>JAEIFU010000754.1:0-100712 GCA_018904235.1 Lordiphosa stackelbergi | reverse complement strand
ACCTGCCCAAAATTATACGACACCATGAAAATTTTAGTTTCGACTCTCGTAGGAGAATGGGAAAGCATAATACAACGAAATCAAGTATGCAGAATGAAAGCTTAATTAATTCTGTTTAAAATCTGATATTCTTATCTCTGATAGATTTTTGTCATGTCTGCAAATGTATCAAAATTATACGACATATTTCAAATATTGCGGCTAAAGAGAAAGATTTGGTTTCAATTAATTTTTATACACTTGAAAAGTGTATTATAATTTTGCCCAGAAGTGTGCAACGCATAGAAGGAATCATCTCCGACCACATAAAGTATATATATTCTTGATCAGCATGACGAGCTGAGTCGATTAAGCTTTGTCCGTCCGTCTGTCCGTCTGTCCGTCTGTCCGTCTGTCTGTTTCTACGCGAACTAGTCCCTCAGTTTTGGAGCTATCGAGCTGAAACTTTGCACAGAGTCTTCTTTTTACTGCACGCTGCTAATATGTCGGAACCGACCGGATCGGATGACTACTTCTTGTAGCTGCCATACAAATGTTCGTTCGGAAAATGGGTTTTAGTAAGAAAAACTGTTTTGTTCTCAATATTACTGCTCTCAAACACGGTCATGGGTAATATGTAATGTTTTTAAGCTGATCTGCGAAGTTTGGTCGAAGTCGCTAACCGTTGAGACAAGCTATTTCAAGTGTATCAAAACTTCGGTACAGACGAAGTTAGCTTTGCCTTTCTCGTTTTTTATATATCTGCTAACAATTTAATGAATTTGTAATAAAATGCCGCGTGGGCGTTTGTTATCCGACGAGGAAAAGGGAAGGATAAGAGCCTACAACGATGTTGGCTTTAATGTAAGCGAAATATCGCGGAAAATCGGTCGAACACGTTGTGTTATCACCAAATTTTTGAACAATCCGGATGAATATGGTGTGAAGCATAGCTCTGGAAGAAAACCCAAGTTGTTTGACCGCGAAAAAGTCGCATAATACTTAAAGCTAGCAATTCGATTGCTTCGTGCTCCACACTTGCCGCATGTTGCAGTACGCCTGTGTCACGGATGATTGTTTGGCGGACGCTGCAATCATCGGAGTGCATTGTCAGAGGAGTCTTAAAAAAGGCTCCGTTCTTAAAGCCGCACCACAAAACAGCACGACTTCAATTTGTGGAAATAAAACTTGGAGAGAAACTGGGCCTCGGTATAAAATTTTAGCTTTATTTTGTTTAAACAGCTTTGTTCAATATTTATCATTTAGATAATATTTTTTGATGAAAAAAAATTTTGTCCTGACGGCCCAGATGGGTTTCGGCACTATTGGATAGATTTGCGTAAGGATCCACTTATGTTTTCCAAACGCAATTTCGGAGGCGGATCCGCAATGGTTTGGGGAGCCTTTCATGCGTCTGGAACGCTTGATCTGTGCTTCACAAGCTGCAGGATGAACAGTGGAGAATACAAAAAAGTATTGGAGGATCGTCTTCTGCCATTTTTTGAAAAAAATATGGAAAGAGATCTTGTTTTTCCGCAAGATAATGCATCTATTCACAAGAGTAGAGAGACCCAGCGCTTTATAAGTGATCACCATATAAATGTTTTGGATTGGCCAGCACGCTCCCCTGACCTAAACCCAATTGAGAACATTGTAGGTATCTTAGCCAGGCGTGTTTACGCCAATAACAACAAATTTGAGAATGTCGAAAGCCTCAAAAGCGAAATTTTGGCCCAATGGTCTCTTTTAGACCAAAATTTACTTACAAATTTGGTGAATTCAATGCCTAAGAGACTTTTCGAGGTAGCAAAGGCTCAAGGTGGCTCTATTATTTATTAAATAGTGTTTATATACCATTCTAAGAATAAAATGTTAACTAAATCCAACAAATTGACATGTGTCGTATAATTTTGATACACTTGCAGACATGACAAAAATCGAACTTTTTTTGCTTTTTTAACCGCTACTTGAAAACGCGAGATGCAATCAGAGATAAGAATATCAGATTTTAAGCAGAATTCATTAAGCTTTCATTCTGCATACTTGATTTCGTTGTATTATGCTTTCCCATTCTCCTACGAGGGTCGAAACTAAAATTTTCGGGGTGTCGTATAATTTTGGGCAGAAAATAAAAAAATAAAAAAAAAAAAAAAAAGATGAGATTCACTAAAAAAAACAAAAAAAAAATAAATTAAATTTTTTTAACAAAAATATATAACACCAGAAACCCACGTTGGCGTTGGGGGCCGTCCTTTCTCCCCCCCAAAAAGCCCAAATAAAACAAGGCAATAATGACCCCCCCTCAGTCATCAACAGCACCAAGCTAGTCCAGGCGAACGTTCATCATGCGAAGGCGGCCTCGGCCGTTCGAGCTAGAACGTTCACCCGACAACACCTAGGACTAAGCTCTAATACAGGAACCATGGTGCACCGAGGGAATAAAGGGCCTGTACACTAGAGAATCCACCGTAATTTGGGACCAAAGGCATGCCTTCCCCAGAGCCTGCATAATGATAAGGAAGAATATTAAATATACTATCCTTTCAGAATTTCTCTCCAGGGACTGCGTCGCAATAGCGACCACCGAAGCAAAGCAGGGAAAGACCACGGTCATAGCCTCTGCCTACTTCGCTGGAGACGGTATGTGTCCCCCACAAGAGGTGTCGGCCCTGGCAGAATACTGCAGGAGCAAAAGCCTGCCGCTTGTTGTCGGATGTGACGCAAACGCCCACCACGTCGCATGGGGAAGCTCCGATATAAACGATCGAGGTGTGTGCTTACTAGAATTTATATCCAGGCTCGACCTGGAAATATGTAATGTAGGATCTGTCCCAACTTTTTGTAACTCGGGTAAGGGAGGAAGTCCTTGACCTCACCTTCTCCAGCAAGTCAATTAAACCTTTCGTAAAGGATTGGCAGGTCTCACTAGAGGAATCTATGTCAGACCCTAGAACTAGAAATTTTAGTCGACGAATTAAATAAAAGTATAATCGACGCGTACGAGGAGAATTGCCCTCTAAGCAAATCGAGAAAAGAAAGTGATGCTCCTTGGTGGAATTCTACCTTGGAGAAACTCAGGAAGAAGACCCGAATTCTTTTTAATGAAGCCAAAAAGAATGAGGACTGGCATAAATACAAGCAAGCCCTGACGCTATACAATAGTGAGAGATTAGGAAAGCCAAAGAAAGAACTACAGGAAATTCTGCGAGTCTATAGAAGACACGAAAGAAGGAGCGAGATTACATAGAGTCCTGGCCAAGAAAAGCCCGGATGGTAACATCTCGCTCAAAAAGGATAATGATGCCTATACAGTGAGTAGCGAAGAGAGAGTACGTCTCTTGCACGTCTCTAGACACCCACTTCCCGGGAAGCATTTCCGTGGAAGAATGTGTCGACCAAGAGTACTACTACCACCCTCGTAGCTCCGACTGGGCAGAAGCCAAGAATGTTGTGTCCGCAGGCAGACTTGAATGGGCAATTGGAACATTCCAACCCTTCAAATCTCCTGGACCGGATAGCATTTATCCAGCATTCCTGCAGGAAGGAAAGGACATACTCCTACCCACCCTCAGGAAGGTCATCACCAGCAGTCTGGCAACTGGGTATATCCCACGTGCCTAGCGCAGAGCAAGGGTAGTCTTCATCCCAAGGCAGGGAAGAAGGATATAACTAACCCCACGTCCTTCAGACCCATTAGCTTGACATCGTTTTTACTAAAAACGATTGAAAAGCTAGTGGATAACAGCATAAGAAGCACGCTGCTGAAGGAGGCACCCCTCCAACCAACACAGCAGTACAGAACAGGCCGTTCAACCGATACGGCATTGTATCAACTCGGAAGATGCTCGAGAAAACAATAGAACACAAGGAAGTGGCTCTATGCGCCTTCCTAGACATTGAGGGTGCATTGGACAAACAATCCAGTGCTGTCAAGAATGCTCTAATCAGAAGAGGAGTAAACCCCACAGTAGTCAGATGGGTAGATTCACTTCTACGATGCAGAGAAGCCCCTCTGCAGTGGCAGACAAAGAAACCAGCACAGTAACCTCAACTAGAGGATGCCCTCAGGGGGAGTTCTCTCCCACTGTTGTGGAGCATACTAGTGGATGAGCTCCTAGAGAAAACTCGCCTCCTGGGCATAACATGCCAAGGATACGCTGATGACATTGTCATCCTTGCGAGAAGGAAAATACGAAGAAACCTTATGTGACATAGTCCAGAGGGGACTGAAAGTGACGTCTGACTGGTGCAAGGAGGTTGGGCTCAACCTAAACCCTGCGAAAACCATCATAGTACCGTTCACAAGATAATACAAGCTAAGCAGAATGACGCCAATACGCCTATCCGGATGCCTCATTACACCAGAAAAAGAAGTCAAATACCTCGGCGTTGTCTTTGACAACAGGCTGAGGTTTGACAAGCACTTAGAGTATACACTCAGCAAGTGCACTAGAGCACTATTCACATGCAGGAGCATAGCCGGAAAATCGTGGGGCATGGCACCACACATACTCCGATGGCTATACCTCATGGTTGTGAGACCGATGCTCACTTATGGAGCTGTTGTGTGGGGAGATAGAGCAAACCTCCTCACAGTTAGGACGCAGTTACAAAAACTGCAAAGGCTGGCATGTATATGCATGACTGGTGCCATGCGTACTTGTCCGACAGCGGCAATCGAGGTTTTGATGGAGCTAACACTACTCCACCATACCATCTGCCTGAAGAAAAAAGCAACACTGCTTAGATAAACAGCAGAAGGAGTGGGTAGAAACCACATAGTAAGCCTCAGAGACTCTGGAAAGCTGGAAAGGGGTGATTTATCCACCGGAAAAAAAAAAAAAAAAAAAAAAAAAAGTCAAGATAAGGCCAAGACTACGATTCACTAGCCAAAAGAATAAAGATTCATTCGAAAAGCGTTTGACAAAAAGAATCGTGAAAAAACAAACCTTTTTTACCCCTGTGTTAACGTACCCAAAGGTACCCCCTATCATTATTCAAAAAAAACAGAAAAAAACACAAAAAAGGACTACTAAAAAAAAAACATACTCTTAGAACATGGGGTAAAAAGTGTAAAAAATAGATTTTAATAAATTTTTATTATTGTTTTCAAGATGAACTTAAGAGGAGGTAAAGTGGAAAAATCGGTGAGGTAGCAATCTAAAAGTTCTCGCGGTCGGGCCTCCTTAATGTAATTGGAATATCAAACTTTTTTAATACGACAATACTTACAGGGAGAGTAAACCACTAAAAAGAAAAAAAAAAAAATCATCTTAAGAACATTTCTCAAAAACACCCTCAGGCAAAACAGAGTTCCAATATGAGAAACCACCAGTCAATTCTACACCCAAGGCAATAGTAACTTAGAACCCACAAAAATCGTGGCTTTTGTACAGGAAATAGGGCTGCTAGAAGAGCTGTAAACTCAGTAGGGGGGCCAATAGACCACAATGGTCGCGGTCCCTTCCCAACAACAAATAATAATGTAACAGGGAGAAAGAATCATTTCCGACCCTATAAAGTATATACATTCTTCATCAGCATCAACCGCCGAGTCGATATAGCCATGTCCGTCTGTTCGTCTGCCTGTCTGTCCGTCCGTCCGTCCTTATGAACAAACAGATCTCAAAGTTGGTAAGAGATAGAGGTTTGGCATGTAAGGGACAAATGCTTCTTATACTTGCAGGCAGATCAAGTTTATTTTCAATTTTTGTCACGCCACCTCCCGCCCCCGATCATCATATCTCCCACAGTTTTGTAGATAGATGATTCGTTCCTTCTAGAGATAGTTAGTCATTAGCAATGTGTATCGATTGAAGAAATGATAAATGACCAAAGAAATGATAAAAATCGGATGAGCGGTTCTCAAGTTATAAGCAAATAAGTGAACCCCCCGGAGGTTATTTTTATATGCGAAATACCTTACTAAGGATTAAGAAACTAAAGAGAAACAGTGTTTAAAAAACTGCCATAAGTTTCATTTCGTCCGCTTTTTATTTTGCTTCTGCTTTTGCGAAATACAAAAGCGACAGCAGCAGCCAAGAACCCAAAACGATATTTAATCAAAAGCAAACAGCGGCTGCAGTCGTCGCTTCATCAATATTGATTTTCATTTTGCTGTTGATTCGGTTCCGTTGATAAGTCGAAGCAAAAGTTCGTTTTCGCTTTTGAAATTCGACAGCAGCATCTCGTTCCTGGTTTCTTTTTGGATGAGTTTAAAAAATATATGTACAGGTTGTGTACTAAAAATATGTGCTTCCTTTTCGTAATATATCAAATAAGAAAGAAAACAAGACAATTTGTGAGCGACTTAACCACAAAGCTTAAATGCAGTTGCATTTTGACGATCATAAAGCAAACCAAAATACAAATTGATGAACATAAATGGTCTAAGTGACGTGTACGACCGTTTTTAGTTTGATATTATGTTTTCCTTGAAGGCAAAATGTTAAAGTTTGCACTACACATCCCGGCAAAGTTTTTCAATGTTTATTGTTCAAGCGGTTTGTGGATAGTCACTTATAAACCCTTTTCCACGCGCGATTATAAACTCTTTTCCACGCACGATTTAAAAAAAAGATATGAATTTCGGTTTCGGTCAAGGCATTTGAATTGGCCTAATGCTTTTTTAAACTGTAAAGGATGGAAGGATTGGATGCCTATTTAGAGCCTTTCCATGTTTTGTGTGTGGAAATGAGTTTGTGAATGAAAATAGCACTGGGCTTTTGCTAATTCTTGTTGGTCTTTCCACCTCAGAAACACTGAAATACTTTTATGAATCAATCTTTTTGTACAATCACTCAGTCTGCCGCGCGTTTGAAACATTTTTTAAACGGTAAAAGGCATTTGTGCTGAACCTAAATTATAATAATAACCTAAATTTAATATTGTGATAATATAATAACATTCATATGTTGCAATTAATTTTCAACAAAAAATGGTTGTAATGTTATACAGGAAATTGAGGGCGGAATGTAATATTTTGCCGTAAATATGAAATCATTTGAAATCAAATAAACCTAGAAATGACAACGCAGTTTAATTCTAGAGGTAATTTGTCGTAGTCGGGTGTGCCCCAGAAATCTCTAGAGGTTTTCGTGTAAACGTTATCATTCCATATTAAAGCTGTTTGAATTTATATGTTAAGGGCTACAAATATGCCCGCCTACTAGATTAGATGTGCCGTCTGTGGCCCAACGGTTAGTGTGCTGGACTGCTGGGCGTGAGGTCGTGGGTTCGATCCCGCCTCTGAACATCTAATAATAAAAGTTTTTTTCTTTCTTTAGAAAAATAGCTTTTGCACATACGGTCGGTCACCTTCACCAGCTATTGGCGCCAGCTGTGAAGTAATCTAGCCATGAATTAGCAAATTCTCAAACTTTGCCGTTCGAATTCGGCGTTAAACTGTAGGTCACTTTCTCTTGTGCAAAAAATTTAAAGCACACACGGCAAGAGATTGTGAGAAGGCTTGGCTTGGACCCGTTGGAGAAGCTGTATAGCCAATTTTACATTTACTAGATTAGATGACAAAAGTTGAGCGATTTGAAACCGCCTGCTAAAAGCTAAGTAGATTTGATGGGTACAGTTTTCCTTCCTCATAATCTAGTAGGCTGTCGGATTCTTGGCACTTCGCAAATAAAGTAGTCCCAGTTTAGTTGAAAGTGTAATCGTTTATAAGAAAATCTCTAGAGATTTTCAGGACACCCTGAGTATAGCATGTATAATTATGACATCTTAAAAAAAATCATGAAACTATAACCTTTGTTTTCGCCTTGGACATCTTACACCTACCCGACGAAAAGCTTTTCTACGCCACTGATTGAAGGTATATTTAAACAATTTATTAGCAATTCCAATATATTTACTTTCGAGCTAATCTAGTAAAATATTATAAATTTAAAATGCCTATTAATAAAATTTGAAAATATGATGCTTTAACTGAAAGCCGAAGTATGATTACGCAATATCGACTGCAGGACATCTGAGATATGATGTTTTTGAATTAACATGAAAATTACCCTGCAAAATGATATTGAGACATATTTTGATCTCACGTGAAAAGTATAGGAGATATCAATATAAAAATTTTACAAAAAATAGTACACAATACAGCGTATATTTCTGCATCATTAAGTCAAAAATCGTATTTTTTATGCCAGTCTTGAAGTAAGTGCGCGATACATGTTTGTGTGGGAATGCATAAAGAATACCAAAAAAAGCGAGCAAGCATAAGAACGCATTTCGAATTTTCGACAAACGAAGCATCGAAAACTTGACAAATTCCGTACGATAACTCTTTATACAAAGTGCTTTATACTTGTGGGCTGTTGTAATGAATGATGTGGGCTCACCTCATTCAGCTATGCACCGCTGGTTTCATTTTAAAGGTTCATTTTCATGCTCCGACAAGAGAGACACATTGCAGTTGTCCTCCAAACAATATTGTGCGAAGATTCTTCGGATTATTCTTATAAAATCGTTTTTCAATTTTTTAATGAGCACATTAAATATAAAATATTTTACTAGATTGACTTTAAAATAAAAGAATTGTATAAGCTGGGTTAAATCCATTGAGAACTTTATACCCAATTTTCACAAAATGTGTTCCTTTTTTAGTTATGATCAGGCAATCAAACCGAAACAAATATCGGTTCCGGTTCCGGTACGTACCGAAACTAATGTTTCGGTAAAAGGTTCTTTTTTGGTTTTGATATTGTTTCGGTATTCGGTTCCGGTACCCTTTTATTTCGGTATCGTAAAACTAACAGAAAACTTAAGTCCAAACAAAGTGGGTAAGCAGCAGTACACATGCATGTGTATGTAAATTATCAATTTCATTTGCGTGTGTTTGCCATACAAATTATACATGTTTGTATTCATAAGATGATTATAATGATATTTTATTAACAACGTCTTCACCAAATTTATTTAAAATAAAAAAATAAAAATTAGTTACAAAGAAGGAAAATTAATGATTATTTCTTAGAAGCATGATAGCGGTCAATGTATTTCCTTCCAACTGATTTCTTAGCGGAGTCATAACGAATTTCACACCGGAAAATAAAAGTTCTACGCTTACTTGTGTAGCTGGAACAGCAAGAATAACTTTTGATAGTTCATACAATTCCGGAAAGTTTGTCGAATTTTCTGACCACCATTTAAGTACATTATATTTATTTTGTAAACGTTTTAAGCTCAAGAAAACCTTGATTGATGCCATTAAACTGTTTTGTGAAAATAATAATCGTAGAACTTTTTAGCGGGCTCTAGGTCATTAAGTTATGATTTTGTCCATAACTTTTCTAAAACAAGACACGCACAACACTACAAAGGAAGCTGGTTGACAGTATAACGCTATTTCATGAATACCAATTCGAATCTTCAGCTGTCTGCGCCTGCCCTCAGTGTGTTGACAAAAGTTACCTCATGACAGAATTGCTATGAACGCTTTGGAATCCCAAAGGCAAGCTCATAGCAAAATCCGACATCAGCAAATGCCAAAAACAACAGTTTATCAATGGACGTGGTAGCAGCAGTTGTCTTTTCCCGGGCTTGATTCGTGTTTTTCTGATCGACTTGACTGTTAAGTTTTTTCATCAAGTCGGCGTGAGATTGGGCAATGTGCTAAATTTGTGCCATGATCGCCCTAAAAAAGAACTTTTAACGGGTAACATGGGTTTCGTTGGGTTATAAAAATGCCTATTTTCAATATTTTTTTCTATGTAAAAAAACTATTTATTTAATTCAAACTTTTTTCTGTCTTATAGATACATATTTAAAGAATAATTTCTGAAACTTATAAAAAAAATTAAATCTCCTCCATTGTGACGTCATTTCCGATGACCCCTCATATGTATGTCCACACAGAAAAGTCTCGAAACATCAATTTTTCATTGTACCTGCATATGGACATTAGAGCGGTCCCCAAACCGGCAAAATGGAAAAAAGAAGGTCTCAGCATTCCCAAAGCTAATATTTGTTGTATTTATAATTAATAATTGTGAAAATCAAAAAATTATATTTTAATTTTAAATGGGGTCTCAAAGTTTTAAAAAAATATTATTCATATGACACGTTCACCAAATACAAATTTTTAGAAACGAAGTAATTAGTTCATTTCAATTGCTGTCATTGTTCAAAATTCAAAAAGGGATTTACATTTGTGGCAATAAAATATTTACAAATTTGAATAGTTTATAAATAAAATCATCGCCGACTGTTTATAAATGAAAACAATATATGATATTAGGCATCACTGCGTATGAGTTATTTACAAAAGCTTTAGACTCCATTCGCGAACGTTAAAAATCGGATTTTTTATCTTTTGTTTTTATTTATGCTAATTATACATGAGAGTATGACCTTAAATATTTCACATACATGGGGACCGCTCTAATGGACATAAATATATGTATTTCTGAATGTAAATTCGTAAATATCAAACTTACCTTAATTTTTGATCCACACTCGTTTATTAAGCATTTGGTTACATTTTCTTTAATGTCAAAGGCAAAATACTGCCGATACACATTTGTTTTTGGCCTTGGCATTTTAAGCGATCGTTCAGATTTTCTTGGAATTCATAAACTAATTAATTGCTATTTGCAATTTCGCAGCACAAACACGAATAGAAATATCATAAAAAATGTACCGCGTTTTCTTCACAGAAACATACATGCACAGACAGAAACAATATTTGCTGTCACTCTCTCACCTATACCGCTTTCCCCGCTTTCGGTACAACGTTTCGGTTCTTCTTTTCGGTTTAATAAATATCGGTTCTCGAATACCGGTATACAAAAAATTTAAAATATCGGTTCCGGTTCTGAGTTTCAATCGGTTCTTTTCGGTATACGGTTCCGGTTTGTTTTCCTGGTTATGATTTATCCGCCGATTTGTTAGCTAAGCCTCGAAAAAAAAAAAACAGGATTGAACCAAATGGGCAAATACTTTATATCATTTTGTCGTAATTAAATACGAAAAGTAATAATCTTCAACATACTTACTCATACACAGCTTGTTCATTCCTATGTAACCGCCCAATTAAACGCCGTTTTACAATCAGTACTTAATACATTTTTATTTTAAAAATATATATATTGTCACAAAACTTCTAAAAATACATAAGACCAATGAATTTAATACCCATGCTGCACTACCAATGTTTGCAAGACTTTTCGTATTGGATTGCAAGTATTCAGACACGACTTTAGACCGAGGGAAAATGCCACTGACAAAATTTCAATAGCATGCTCCTGCAATAGCACCGATATCTCGGGCAGATTATCAATGGCTGTGGCCGCAACAGACGAGTTTTCATCTCTTAAGCACTGTATATAGGCGTTTAAGGTGCACAGATTAATATCGGAATTTCCCGGATTGTGTTTCAAATGTCTTATTAGAATAATGAAGGCAATCGATCGAATTTGCGCGCTTGGAGAAAATATTAGGTTTAATAGCCGTTCGAATAGCTCATTTATAAACACAAATCGCTTGGAAGTTAGGCATTCCAGTTCCTGCAGCGGTCCCAAAACCACATCCTCAGTGTTGGACTGCTTAATGATTTTGATCAAATCGAGAAAATGGGGGGAAATGTCTGTGAAATTGGACCTGCTATATGAGCCGAGGGTGAGAACTGAAGAGGAACCCCTCGCCACCACATCTGCCTGAGCTATATTCGAGTTTACCTCCAAGGGCTCGGTATCACAAGAAACTGCTTTAGCGGAGGGTTTCGTTGTGTCCAAATGCTCATCAAGTTCGTATTCAAATTTCACTTCCTCGTCGTCGAGTTCGAAGGCGGCACTTGTCTTGTGCTGCAGCAAAGCCACTGCTTGGACAAGAACTTGGAGCTTGGCTATGGAGGAATATTTGGCTGCCAGCTCCATTAATATTCCCACATACTGCTCGATGAACAGCAGGGCACTGGTCGGATTGTAGTTAATGTACGCCTGCAGCACTTGGACAAACTTGCTTAGCATCTGGCACGCCTCCTTCACTGAGCTGTGGTGCTTAAAAAAGTTAAAATAGCACGATAAAGTGTTCTGAACATCGTTCTTATAGGCGTCTTCAAAAATAGTGGGCTGCAGAAGCTCCAACGTGCGTAAGATTTGAACAAATCGATGAAAGTGATGTTCCTCACGGAGGGCTTTCATGCTGTTTTGCGCTCTTCCCTGCATTACAGAGGAAAGCACGCTTAATTGACGGAGGAAGAGCAATGGATGAGAGGCCGCCAACTTTCGTAGCAACAGTTCGGTGTCCGTAGACAGTGTTTCAAAGTCTTTCTTTGCCACCAGACTACCTAGGCACGTTATTAAATTATTGGACACTTTGTCGGCCTGACAGCCCTTTAGGCTCTGTAGCTTGTAAGTCTGCTCACCGGCTTTGGTGTGTTTCAAAAACTTGATACGTGGATACATGATGTAAAGCTGCTGCAAGACCTGCAGTTTCAAAGAATCCGAAACGGAACTCTTTTCCACATACTCCACCACCTGTACCATAAAGTCTTTTCTTTTTTCGGTTAGCTTAAACAGCAGGTTCATTCTGGAGCACAATTTGAAGTCATAGTTCATGTGGCTATCGGCTTTCGACCCGGAAACCCCCTCGTGCAGTATGAAGTGCGCAAATGGTTCTAGTTCGGAAGCCTTAAGTGTAAAACACGCATCTGCCTGCACATTCTTGGACATGTACTTTTCCCTGCCCTTCCACAGCTTCGGATTGGTGGTCAAGGCCTCAAAGTAGTTCAGAACCGTGGCATAGTCGTAGTCCCCGTGAAATTCTTTAAACAGATATTGCGCAATGCGCTCAATGGTATCCCAATTGGTTTGATGATTGATGAGGGACAGCAAATAGAAGCGGAATTCACTGCAGGACTTGGAGAACAAAAATCTCTCTTTCAAAAGCTGCGAAGAGACTATCTCAGGATCCACCTCGGCTAGCCAATCAATGAAAAGACCATTATGAAAGAGTTGGTGCTTGCTGGCGTTTTCGATTTTTGTACTGCCGAAGCTCTGAATGATGTCCTTAACTATCTTCCTTCTCTCCCATAATGCACTATGTGATTTGAACTTAGTTATGTAGATTTGATGCGAGTTTCTTAGCATGTAAATCAAACTATCGAGATATAGCTCAGCATTATACTGCAGGCTGGGGTCGCTAAAATGTTGCTTGGAAAAGCTGAGATTTTTCCCTAGGGCGTGTTCGATGGCTTTATAACTCACATTGGGTAGCCTGCAGCTGAACAACGCTCTCAGGAAGGTGCAGGCCCGCCGGCTTATTTTAATGGATCTGTCCAAGTCTGCCTCACTGTTCCGCTCAGGTTGACACTGGGCCACCACTTCAGTTACAGAGGCAAGGAAATCGGTTTTTGTAATTGCTGGCTGCACCACAACATCTAAAAGATTGTGAACCAAATTACGATATTCAATTCGGGAAACTATTGCCTGATCTGGATGGGTTAGGACATTTTTAACCAACTCTTTGGAAGAGTAACTGTCACTGTCTCTGCGGTCGTAGTCCGAGTCATAGTCATCTATTTCGACATTTTCCTGAACTTGCACATTAATCTTGGGAAGATCGGGCACGGTTTGTGAGTGGGAGTGCAAGTCGAGGGCTTGAACGGTGTAGTGACCGTTCTTAGCACCACGTGCCTGCTGTATTTCAATTAACTGCGCCAGGTACGCCTTGTTGAGAATAGCATTTTTGACCAAATCAAACTGCTCCAACACGGCTGTGTCCAGCATGGCTAGCAATTTCGACATGGAGTTCACTGGAGTGCCAAAGTTTTGCACGAAAAGCACAATTTGATCGGGTGTCAGGTCGTTCAAAGCGGCTTCGATCAGGCGGTCAACCGACGAGCGTATCATTTTGAGCTTTAACCAATCGGGCAACAATTGCATTTGCTCCTGCGGCATACTGGGTAAAAAGGCAACCGGAGCCGGTCGTCCCGGGGGAACCAGTAATCAAGAATTGGTATGGATTCCGGCATATTACTATTGGAATACGTAAGCAGTATAATGAACGCATGAATTATGTTTATGTGCAGGGGCAGTTGTACTCCGTCATCGAATTGCACCATTAACAGGTCGGGGTACTCTGTCCATTCGTACGGCTCATGGTACTCCCGCAACTTGATTATGTAGTTGTTGAACATCACAAACAGACATTTTAAGGTTTGAATGCGGTTTTCATCTGGGCATGAATCGTAATCCTCCTGTGAGATGATAATGTGCTGAAACATGGTGCTGCGCTCAACAATTAATTGCGCCATATCGATTACATGGTCCAGCATCTCATTGACGGGATCGTTCAGCGTGTGCGCCGTAATGAATTGAATATAGGCCATGATCAGTTCCGGACAATTCTCCACCTGGCAGGCAGCCCGAAGCTGGGGAATTATGAACTGTTTGACCTCCAGAAAGTGAGGAATTTGCTGAATGGACTTGAGTAGCCATTCGTTTTCATAGTCGCCCGAGTGCTTGAAAATGATTTTTAAGCCCGATAAAGCGGCTACCCTTGACTGCTTAACGGTGGACGACAAGCGTCGAAATATGTAGTCTAATACCTCGCAGACTATTTGATGGTTGAGGCTCGAGTCGAATACTAGATTCCTTAGAAAGTTTACCAACTCGGCATCCCGACTGTTCTCCTCATTTATAATCTGCGCGTTGAACAACAGAAACTCGCATAGACACTGCACTGGCAGGTGGCTAAAATCGCCCTCACTATTCTGCACCAAGTCGGACAACCAAGGCATGGATTGGGTAGTTCCCTGTCTCTGTATTATATCGAGAAGCAAGTCAGGCTTTCGACAACGGCAGAACAAATGCCCCAACTTGTAGGTCTGGTTAAGAAACTTCAGCTGGTCCAGAACCATGTTTGGCACTTTGCGAGGTTTTCCCATGGGATCCATCAGCATCAGCTGGGTAATTAGAATGGCGTTTTCCTCGGTAATAACGGCATGGGGAGAGGTTTGTGCCGCCAGATAGGTTTCGAATTGCAGAATGTGGTCTCGTTCCACAGTGATTATCTGCAATTTAAAAGGAAAATTCGATTTTATTACATTTCTAATCTCCGATTTCTGATTCAAAATTTTACCTGCAGCTCATCCTTGTTGGTTGTTGTACTGTTGAACTGACTGGTAATGCATAGTTCGATTAGCATTTTCATGGTCGGATAATGATCCCAGCAGAAGGCCCCAAAGGTAGATGGATTGTGGGCAGATATCATCAGTAAAATGAGCCATGCCTTCCAGTAAAACGCTATAATGGCCAGTTTGGGTGGCTCATAATCTGATGGTAACCGAATGTTCTCCGGGTGGTGATATTCCGACATACTAAACAGGAAGTCGATTATGTCGAACTTATTGGCTTGTACAGCGGGAAAATTGTTCGCCTTCATGCCAGAGACTCGCTTGATGACCAGCAGCAGAACGTCAAAAGTGTTGGCGATTGAGAACGGAATATCCTTGGTGATGCCAATCAAAATAATGCGCAGCAAAGTTTCCTCGTGAATCGGCGTCTCGGAAATAATTCTCAATATAGCCCCTCGTTCCGGTTCCGAGGGCCACTGATCGCAACGCGAATATTGCTCTGGATTGTCTAGAAGCAGTAGCTTATGCAACGCCTGGTGATATTCAGTGGCAGGAATTTTGAATACCGTTGGAACAGTTTCATACATCCACGAAACCGTGTCCAATTGGATCTGCGACATTTGGTTGTAGAGTTTGAGCAGGGCTTGGTTGTTCTTCACCTCACGGTTCGTTTTCAGCGACAAGCTTGCTTCGCGCGCCTGCGGAGTGGCTGAGAGAAACATACAGAGGCACACAATGTCAACCATCGAGTGAAATATTCGTTCCTTGAACTCAAATTGCTCTATTTGTGGAGTAAGATCATCGCGCTCGCTCAAAAAGGTTTTACAAAACTTTACGAGGTTTACGTCGAATCGCAACATGCGCACAAGCTCTCTCAGGAATACCCGCAATGTCCTAAGGCAATCATCTCGTTGGAGCAGAAATTCCTGGTATATTTCAGCAAGGTTAACTGCAGATTGATCCGGAGACGTTTGAAACATTGTAGCTGCAAGAAAAGGAAAAATTGAGGAAATATAAAAACTTTGCAAACTTTACCAAAACTTTCGAACCCGGAACAGAACTTTAAGCCGAACTAATTGTAAAAACCCCAAATCCGAAATTATTTTTGACTCGTTTTGTAATTTGGTGGTACCCAGAAAGCAAAGCAAAAATACAGTTGCCATATCGGTGAATCGAATGAATTGTGTTCAGGATAACCGGAAGTGACATCAAAGGAATTGGGTGAAAGTGTTGGTGCCCAGTTGGAAAAGAGAGAAGAGTATTAGTGTTCTTATTTTCAGTATTAAGTTGGCCTTTTAGCAAGCAATTTCTCTTTACCACAGCAGCAGGTAAATTTCGTTTAGAACCCACAAATCGGCACTTTTCCAAAAATGTTGTGCTCGCAGTTCTAGTCTTAAATAGACAGCGGTTTTTGCATATTTTGAATCTAATGTCCGATTTAAGTTCTGATTGCACACATCTTTTTTTATTGAAAAATAATCCAAATCCGCTAAGAACAATTGATAGAAATATGCAAAATATGCAAAAATTTTTTTTTTTTTTGAAATTTCATATTTCAGATAAATTATTATCCTACTAGACCAGGGTTAATGTGTTACTTTGTGATCCTCAGCTTCTTAACCAAACCGAACCGCTTTTTTCGCTAGAACCAAAAACAGAAAATTAAAATTGTTCGGTTCGGTTCACTTCAGCTAAGTACTGAGTTACTGGCGAATAGTGAGCAAAATCAGCAATTAGCTTTAAAATATTACGAAAATACTTGAAAAAGCAGAGTCCTTGTAAATAAGCTAAGAACATCAACCCTATTGTTTTTAAACTTGCTTATGACCCAAAATTGTAATAAGCCGTCTTGATTCTATTATCCGTTGGGGATCAACTTACTTTATACTCGAACGATAACTTTTTTTCTTTACTTGAGATTGGCTTGAAATAGAAATGAGTATGGCTGGCAGGCATGCAAAATTAAGGTTGAAAAAAGGGAGAACGACATAGCTCAGTAATTGTCAGCTCTTTGGAAAAAAGTGCTCCGCCTATTTTTGAATTCGATTTCTTAGATTCCAGGAATCAAACCTGCTATCAGAAGAAAAAAAAGGTAGCTAAATCTCATTTAATGTTATACCAAATTTCAAAAGGTTAAAGAAAACAACGGATATTCATTCACTTCCATAGAAAAGTAAAATATCGATTGTTAGCGTTTACCTAAAGATTATTTAATATTGGAATGTTTATCAGGAAAGTCAACTTAAGCATAGCTCGAAGAGTTTTAGCAGTTCCACCCATACAAGTATCAGTAGAATGAACATTTTCCACATTGGATTTTGGGAGTTAGGAGATATATTATTATTAAGTCTTAACTAAAATTCCATCATATTGAAGTTAATTTAAGTCATTTAAAATCTATATTATTCCCTGTTGTTTTGAAAACCACATAAACAAGTATAATAAAACTAATCAAATGGAAATGTCAACTTTTGAGTTTATTAAAAATTAAATGTTTATAATATAATAGGGTGTGTTCCACAGATCGAAGTCGATTTCTGTATGCACTTATGGATTTTGAATTAGATTTGTTTAAGTTTATATGTGAAGTGCCAAATATGTCAGAGATTAATTGAGTAGTCGATTTCAAACCGTCAAAGTTTCTAAACAATATCAAGTGACCAAAGAGTGAAAGTCAATTGATATGTAAAGTTGTAGGATTTCAAAACGAAATGAGATCGTTTATACGGAAATTGTCGTCGAAATTTTGAACATACCCGATTAACTGAAAACCTAAGTCTTTGTTAATAAATAATCTGAATACTTGTATCAAAAATATGATTCTTTAGTTAATTAAATAAATAAAGAGCGAACCATAACCGCGGTTCAGTAAGCCCCAAAAACCATGCAGTGAACCGAACCGGCGGTTCAAAAACTGTGTGAACCATCGAACCGAACCAGTCTTTATTTCCGAATGGTTTGCATCCCTGAAATTAACACAGAAGACGCATGAGGAACGCATTACTCAAAAAGGATCCAGCCAAACAAGAATCTACAGATTTCTTGACCATACAGCTACCCTTAAACTACAGCATCTTGCCACCTGTAATATCACATGGGTGATGAAAGCGCGAATACTAACAATAGATCGTTAAACGTGCCATCCACACTTTGTAATACCGGAGAAAATGAGGATTTGACTAAATCCTAAATCATATCTTACAAAGCAGGATCTACATGATATCCTTGACGATAAATATAACGAGAATTGGAAGGGACTGGTATCCTACTTAAAAAAGCGTTGGTTTATAGAAAGGAGTTTTTAGAAATAATTTAGAAGGCAGCAAAAATAATGTGGCAAAATTCTAAAATGCGGGCGCATTAGTCAAAGCCCCGTACTGCTAAACGTTCCGATATCTTGCGAAGATATCAGGGAAGTCAGGAGTAGTAAGCGGGTGCGAAGGGAGGCAAAATTTGCTTGGTTCGTGCAACCAAGTCGGTTATCCTAACAATAGTTTCTTTTTTAACTTTTATCCACAATGTTATGCTCAGTTATTTAGTTTAATTCACAATGTTATTTTCTCATATTATTATAAAAAAAAAACTTTATTATTATTATTACATATTAACATAGAAGTTACCCATTTACAATTTTAAACACAAAACGAAAAAGTAAAGCTTAATAGACAATTGCCATCGTGCAAATTTTTTATGAAAATTACCATTTCAAATGATTATAAACTGAACTCATTAAATTTTGTTTCAAATTTCGCGATTTTTTGGTCCGAATTATCTAGTTTCTTTTGCAAATGTTTTAATGTCTTTAAACCGATTCAACGACACCTTCTATTTACCCGGGTTTATTTGACAACTATTAAGTCTTCATGATAGTCTAATCTAATCAGAAAGATTTGTATCTTAACCAGTCTATATTATACAAAAATTTCCAAAAACTTCGCGACTTTTTTGACCGTTGGATGTAATTCCCATTTAACATATTTACGCGTCTACAATTGCCATCTATAAAATCTTAATGATTCCCAAAAATCATAACATTTTGCAAATTTCGCAAAAAATCTAAGCTCAAATAATAATTTTAAAAAATTTCGTGTTTTTTACAGTACGGTTACATTTACTATATTTACCCGTCTTTTATTTCAGTCAGAATAATATTTTCTCAAGTTTGGTCATATAAAAAAAGGTTCGCGATTCTTTTAAGGGGGTTGACGTTGACCCCTGTGACGGCCGATTTTCTTAACTGTTTTTGGGAATTTGTTTGAAGAGCAATTAAAGCTTAGAACTTTGAATTTTTTAACTTATGCTTAGTAACTATTTAAGTAAACTTTTGAAGTCAAATTTATGAGATCTTTCCGTGATACAGCGTGGGGAAGTAAGTCATGTTGAAAAGAGTTAGTGCATTGGTCTACACGATTCCGGTGGACTGAGTGATGTGAAATCAAAAGCCTTTTAGCCACATATTCTAAGGGGGTCAACCCCCTTAACCGTTCCATCTTTACCTCCTATTTACTGTCTACATTGCCATCCATCCAAATTTTGTTCAATCTACGCGTCTTATTTACCAACGCCTGCGCTTTCGTAAATAGTTAAATACGTAGCTCGCGAAGTGAAAAACAGAAAACTCAAGAGCGGGGCAGAAAAGTGGTCGGCTCAGTGAGAGAGCGTGTGTGCTTTGATTGTTTCTGTTTTTATGTGAGACTGAACGCATGGAAAAAAGTGTTGACTTATTTGTTTGTTAGTTTGTTTAATTGTCTTGGCAAATGTCTTGCCATTTTGTAATATTTTATATTTTATGTGAAGCAAAAATTTATATATATAATTAAATAACCATGATTTTTTAGGCGTTAAGCAATAAGAAATATTAATATTTTCTGCATGATAGAAAATCCACCCACTTGTGTGAAAATTGGTGGGGTAAATTTTCGGATAATTACTAAAGAAGTAGAGAAAATTTGATACAGTATTTAAAAAGAAAACGGCTTTGTTTGAGCTCTGTTAAAAAGTGTTTTAGGAAATACTGTATCAAAACGAATCTTTCGTCGTTACTGTATCTTTAAATATAACACATTAGAAAAAAGCTAGAATAGGTGATTTTACAAACAAACACACACACACAAGCGCCACACAAACATATATAGAAGACACTTTGTACTAGGGTTGTCGAATATACGTATTTTTGGCGATGAAAAGTATCATGATAAAAAATTTTAGTGTGAAAAACACGATAGATCGATATTTCGATATTTTTCAATAAAAGCCCGGCTAACAAACGGGTCTAAAGTATTGGCGTCAGACGCGAGTAGAAACAAAAAATAGATTTAGTATATTTATTAAATTAACAAAAGATATTATTAGTGAGTAGCTGGCTTAGGTGAAAGAAAGCTATACACAAAAGAGCTGTCCTATACCGTATATGGGTAGTCTTTTTGGTAATAATTGTTTGCAAACAACTTTTCGGACCTAGAGAGAAATATAATAAAAATTAGAAAGGTAGATAAAACAAAGATATTATTTTTTATTTCATATTATTCAAGGTAATTCATGAATTTAAATTTAGGAACGAAAGCGTGTTTATAATTTTTTCAAACTAGAAGAACTACAAAAAATAAAACTATTCAGTTAATCTTCGAAACTTAAAAACTTCGATTTTTCATAACGTTAGACAAAGATTTGGAAGACTGTATAAGTAGGGCTGAAACAATTTTTTATAACGATGCCAACGTGTGAGACTGTTATAGATAAATACAACTTGAAGACATAGCTTTAAAAAAAAGCTGCCAGCAAATTTATCAGTAAAAGACATGAGTGAAAGAGAAACGAAAAAAGCGCTCTATGGTTGAGCGAAAACAGCTATTGAGCAAAACAGAATTGTCAGAATGTGTTTTTTTCGCTCTCTCCACTCGTTGTGTCTGTATCAAAACTGTTTTGTGCTGACACGCTAAAGGTGTTGTCAGTTTTCTGCGAGCTCTGACCGTTTGATCTAATCCTCCTTTTTTTCCCTGCCGGTTAACCCGTCTTTATGATTTTCTAAACTCAAATGGGAATTGGTAAAATTTCGGGAGTTTTTGGACCATTTGTTCCACACCTTTTTTATTTACCCATGTACTTTTGCCGTGTATTAAATCTTCATAATAATCTTATTTCTGAAAAATGTAAAAAAATTCTAGTCTATATTTCTATATATTTCAGTCTATATTTGCCATCTATTTATAGTATTCTAAAGTCAAACAAGTAAGAGCGTTGTAGTCGAGTGGCCCAGGATAGATAGATATCAGGCCTAGGATAATATATATGAAGCCACAAGGCTTCTGACTTTAAATTGTTGCTCTGACAGCTTTTAACGGTATAAGGGGAGAGGAGGGGGAGTTTTGCAAATTTGAAACAGACTTGATCAGGGTACGGCATTCACCTAACTACATACAAAAATTTGTGGCTCTATCTCTTATATCTATATCTATAACTAACCCAACATTAGACTTTTCATCAGCCTCCTACAGCCTTGATTTAAACCCCAAACGATTTCGATGTGAAATTTCCTTAAAAAAAATGTCAGGCATTAGGATATACATTTTGTAAGATTATTTGTTGAGTGGGGAGGCTTTAGAATAAGTCTCCAAGAAGCCGCTATAAGGTCTCGAACACCTGCAAAAGAATGCCTCGGGCACCTATGCATTTTTTGTATAGACATGTTTTTATTCAATGGCTTACCTAGCATTCCCATGTTGTTCGGATTTCTGGTATTGGAAAGCTCATTTTGAACAACAAGTTTCATAACCGTACTCAATATATCCGGTTGCAGAAATATCATTTCCTTGAGGCAGGACATATAATGATTTATCAATGGTTTGGTTTTCAAGCGCATTTTCACCAAAACCAAAAGAACTTCATTGTCCTGTGGGCTCCTGCCCTTAATGTTAAAGCAAATGTATGAGAGCAATTGCTGTGCGAACTTAACGAGTTTGCCATTATGTATCCAGAGTTCAAGGCGCGAGATGCTGAGACAACGCACCTCAGCAATTCCTGAAGTACTGCACAAAAATTTAAGAAAGTTTCTGGTGTAATTATCCTGTTGCTGTCGTTTGTTCAACTGATCCCGAATGGCGTCACTGACGAGTTTCTGAACTGTCCCATCTGTGAATCTAGACTTGACAGCACAAATCGAATCGGTGACCGACTCCAGCTCGCCGGCATGAAGGGGACTTGCGTCCAAGCTTTGTGTCGAATTATCGCCAGAATCATCGTCAATAGTCACACTATCTCTGTGTGCTGCTTGGCCTGATCCAGAGCTTGCGGGTATCGCTGTGTTCGCATCCCAACGTAGCAGACTTATGTGTGGGGTTCTGGTTTTGAAGGCAGCGCAAATATTCTTCACCAAGGGTGCGCAGTATTCGTTGTCAGCCCAGAAGCGTTCGTTTACCGCGTCCTCAATATACGTGCGTAGCAATATGTCTGGCCATTGTGCCACATCAGCAAATCCTCTGGTCAGGAGATTCGCGAAGAGTATGTGCAAGTTAATATTGTATCGCATTTTAACATTCGCTTCCCGGCGCAAAAAAGACAGGAGGGCGCAGGCCACAATATCGCTGGCAAAGAAATGTGGCTGCACCTTAGCCACATAGATAAGAGTCAGGATGGCGACATTGTCTACCTTGGATCTCGATGCCTGCGATGTGGAGGTCGAAGTCGCGAGATGTTTGATAACACCACATATCAACCGAACCGCATATTCGTTATCATTCTGCTCGATTGCCACATAAATAGCTTCAATCAAATTCGGCAAATCACACTCCACAGCCACCTGCTCCCATAGTTCGTATTGGCCACTGCCACTGCTAATATCCGTTCCTGCTTCTTTTAGACTGCTACTGACCCGCAATCGCTTGCTAGGATTGGGAATTGTAGACGAAGCTTCGCGTTTTCGTTCAGAAGATGTCGATATCGAAATGGCCGTCTTCATGGGTATAATTTTGGATTTGGAATCATCACGGCAAGCCTTTGTGCCCAGGGCAAACAATTCTCCCCCAAGAGGTACCTTCTTTTGGCCTCTGTTAGAGCCGCTTCCTTTCCCGCGGTCCATAGTAGTTCTTGTGTTTTCGTGCTTGCAATTGCAACATAAAAATTCATTAAATTCCTTACAAATGCAACAAAGTGTGACCAAGTTTTGTAAACAAATTGCTCCGAGGATGTCAAGTTAGCGTTCCAATGCTATCAGGTGTCTTAAAACATCGGAAATGGAACATAAAGTAACCAATCTAATACTCAATACACAACAAAATATCAGTCCTTTCTTTCATAATTATTCATTAGATAGAGAAAATTTTAGGTCAACGTCATTGTCCTTTCACCCAGATTGTCGGAGCAGTTCAAGGTGCTCAAAATAAATAAGTGCTTAACCAAAAACTACAAAATATTTTCTGGAATTTTTATTATTTATAATCTTAGCGTGCTTTAAAGGGCATTTAGCATGCTATTTTTGTTGTGCATAAATAGGGCAAACATAATGTGGGGAGCAACTATTTGTTTCATGCGTATCGGAACACGCTTTTCTCCGTTATTTACAAATTACCCTGGAATTTACCGTGAGTTTAGGGTCTAAAATACAAAATGCAAAAGTTTAATCGATAAGTAATTTAAGATTAAGATATCATCCCAGTCCTGCAATACGGCGCAGAAGCATGGGCAATCGAGCGAAAGATTCTTCGCAGGATTTATGGACCTTTGAAAGTTGGCGAGGATTTTCGCATCCGAAAGAATGACGAACTGTATGAGCTCTATGGGGATACAAGTCTGGTCAAGCGCATAAAGCAACAGCGGCTGCGCTGGCTGGGACATGTTACCCGTATGGATGAACAAGCTCCAGCAAAAATGGTCTACAAGAGGAATGCGAAAGAATTGGGACATGGCAAGGTGGGACGACCACCTCTAAGGTGGGACGACCAGGTGCGGAAAGATATTTCCAAGCTTGGCGTGAAAACTGGTGCCAGCTCGCACGGAGCAGAAGCGACTGGCGGACATTGGTTGCAGCGGCCGAGACCGTCGAACGGTTGTGATGCAAGCATCGGGCCAATCAAGAAGAAAGAAGAAGAATTTAAGATTTAAATCTAGAAATATAATGCCCTAAATCAGCGGTGGGCAGCAGAAATAACGGAAAGGGTACAACAACATTTTTGTTTTTGTCATTTGCTTTCGATTCACGCGATGCAGTGTGTGTTTGTTGTAATACCTATTGCGTCGAGGAATTAGGTAAACAGCGGGCCGGGATGCGCGGGCGCGGGTAAGAAGAGCTATGAGGCTGCCCACCGCTGCTGTAAAGCTTAGTTCACACAGTCAAATAATTTGAAACATTTTTAGGAAATGTTGGTAAAAGTTTGGCTAAATAGACATAATTGCGGATTTTGCATTTCTTAAAACATAAAAAATTGCCGATAAGTTTCCTTGTATGGATTGTTTTGGCCGTAGTGGTTCATAAGAATAAAAAACATTACTTCATTTGCATTAAAGTTAAGGTTTATTGAGCTCGTGCTTCTTTGTTGGATTCTTAGGGTTCAGCTGAGTGTTCCGTCTCCGTTAAGTGTTCAGCTAGAGCTGTAGTGGGCTTTTGTTTTTCGTCGTCACGTCTATGTTTTGTTATTCTCGCTGAGAGTGCTCTCTTTATTATCCCCACGTAGATACCAGAGTAGATCTCTTTCAGCGCATTTTATTTCATATATGACGTTCTGTTGTTTGTCAATTTTGTGTTTGTAAAAATTCTTCTTGTACATGTGTGTGCTTTGTACGCGTATGTTATGTTGTTAGTGCCTTTTGGCGCTATTTTCGCTATCGTTTGTTTGATTTTTAAACTGTTCACATATGGAACTCTCATGTATTGGCCTGGTGCTTCTGTGTTTGATTTGTTTATGTTTTTATTTTTCCCTTTTTGACTTATTACATCTGATATAAGTTTGTCAATCAGGTGTTTTGTAATACAGTTTTTGATTACGTTAGACATTAATTTTATTTTCATTCACTAATAATTTAATTAAATATGGACAAGAAGTTTGCCAATGTGGTCAATTTAGCCAAATTTTCATCAACATTTTCTAAGAATTTGTCAAATTATTTGTCTGTGTGAACTTAGCTTTATTAGTCTAATTTTGATTGTTTTGAAAAGGAAACGATTCTTTCATTTTATTTGTTTAAATTTTTGAACAATTATTTTGGATTGTCGAATTATAAATTGTTGAGTGCAAGTATGTGAGATAGGAACACCCACAATATATTGAAAAGTTTAGTATTTCCAGTAAGTGTTTTGTTTGGTATTATACGGTCTCACTAAAACAATACTTCCTCTTGCCCGAATAGAAAAATCGTAAACAACACAACATATAATATGTTTAAATAATTAAAAAACCATAATCTGTCAGTAATAATTGTAAGTGATGCCTTTGAATTTGCATTAGTGAGCATTATTGTGGTGTGAATTTTTCTTTGGCGGTAAGCATTCTTGACTATTATGTTATGTGTGTGTGTGTGTATTAATTTACGATTTTCTTACAGATTTCGCTGCGGTTCTTTGGCTAGGATTGGTTTCCTGGTAGCATTTTTAACCTATCCCATTCAGACATTTTAGAAAAATGAACATGGAAAAATTTAAGATAAGTGTGGTAAGTAATTTGTGCGTAGACAGTTGCGAGCAAAATAATAGCACATTTTGTTCTCGATACAATTTTTTTTTCTTTTGTTTATTAGTTTTGACTAAAATTTCATTGTTCCTAGCTTAAAAGTTATTAAAAATACAGATGCCATAACTTGTGCATAGTTCAACCGATCTTTATCATTCCTTCGACAAATCTATAAATAATCTTAATTAATAAATATGTTTAGAATGTACGAATCATCTATCTACCGTAGGAGATACCTTTAACGATTATTCCAAATTTAGGGGGCCGAGCTAAAACTTGAAAATTAACTTGAACACCTTTAGCCTTTGACACAGAAAAATGTCAATTTTTCACCTATTTTCCAAAAATTATTTAATTATGATTTTGATTCTGTATCGGCCTTAAAACTAGTCCGCAAATCTGCATTTAACATTCAAAAAAATATATAAAACAAACTAAATCCCTGTTTAAAAATGTCAAAACTCTTATATTCTCAGTTTCTGTCAATCGCGCCCCCATTAATGGACTTTGAGGACGAACTACTGTGGATTAACCAGTCAAACAATGCAAATCTGAACATTTTGTACGACAAATCGAACTATGTCACTCCCAATACGAAGCACCTAATCGAGCAAGCGTTTATCCAGCCGTTAAGTCTTCAGGATCAACAGATTCTCTTTGATGATTTGCTAAAACAAAATAGAAATATTGCACACCAATATGGATTGACACCGGCGAAGGTCTGCAGTTGTAGTTCAATTCTCCACTGATAAATATCATTCAGACGTCGGTATTTTTATTGCAATTTCAGCTGCCTCAGTTAGTCGAAAACAATCCACTAATTTCAATTGAGATCCTGTTGCGACTAATGCTGACAACCGACATAACGGAATACTTTAACATATTGGTTAACATGGATATAACATTACATTCAATGGAAGTTGTCAACAGGTAAGGGTAGAAATTGTTACACAAAAAATATCGTATTATTTGAGCATTTGAGAGTTCTAGTAATTCGCTCTTTCATATTCTGTTCACAGATTAACAACGTCAGGACCTTTGCCCACAGAATTCATTCATTTATATATTAGTAACTGCATTTCCACCTGCGAGACAGTAAAGGACAAGTACATGCAGTCGCGTCTGGTGCGACTGGTATGCGTATTCCTGCAATCTTTAATTCGAAACAAGATTGTTAATGTTAAGGTAAGTACAATGTTCTTTTCTCTTCCTTTCACATCATCGATGTTGTTAGCTGTTAGCCTTCTTTTATAAAAACATGTTCTTAAATCATTTCTCAGTCTGGTTAATAACACATTTGTTCTCTATTTCAGGAATTATTTATCGAAATCGAAGCTTTCTGTGTTGGTTTTAGCAAAATTAAGGAAGCTGCTGCTTTATACCGGCTTATAAAACATCTGGAAACGGGAGAGAGTACACAGTCTTCAAATTCTTTAACGAAACAATAATTATTTATTTTGATATTGTAAATAAATGTTATTTTATAATTTGTTTTACCTTGAAAATATACCACAGCCCAAATATCAAATAACTACAAAAACTAAAAAAGTGATTACCAGCCTTGATCCCATTTTCGCTATTTTGAGTACAAACTTGATCCAAAGCACGGTTTGAAATCGCAAATGTTTTTCAAAAGTGAAGTGAATTACTCTAAATTACATGGCGTCGGAAACGTTAACCACGCAATTTGTAATAGAAATCTGAGGATTCCAAGTAGAGGCTGCCGATCATGTTCTCCTCCACACGTCCTCTTCCAAGCGCAGAGAAGGAATTTTTAAAACGTTTTCTGTAATTTCCTCAAACCTTGAATCTAATTATCTGAAAGTTTTTAAAAAAATGGATGATGCGCTTCACTTATTTATTTCCTTTTTATAATTTACTCATCAGCTTCACCATTTTCATTTTACAGCCAAAGGGACATATTTCTGCAATAATTTTTTAAGTGTAGTTTGGAATTCTGAACTCAAAAGTAGAATTTGGAAACTTTTTGATATTTTTTTTTTGTAGGTATTGTAGTAGTAGTAGTAGTTTATTATTTGCTATCGTGGGCATGGCGTAGCGCCGTCAGCCTAAGCAGTTTCATACATTGAACATAAGTGATTATTTTAGATTTTACATTAAATACATTAGATTTTGAACAGCAATTTGACATTTAATTTTGACTGGACCTGGCACATGGTTTACAAATTACTAAAAGGATTCTGTTAATATTTTAGATCTTTATTTTAGAGCATCCGTGAGGAAACTGCCTAATATCTCCCAATTTGTTCCGTTCAAAATGTTCAGGTACTCTTCCACTTGCAGATCTTGTTTCCCGAAATGTAAAAGTCTGTACTCCCGTTGAATTGTACACCTGGCTACAATGTTTGTGGTGTTGCAAAGCGGACACTGCTCGCTTTCGTTTTCGATGTGTGGGCGGTAGTTCAGATGTAGCATTTCTACTCTCGCTCTAAAAATAAGCGATATTTTCGCAATCGCCATGCTATCCTGGAAATAGCTGTTTGCTCCTAGGTCGTATGTCAGTCTGCTGTAAGTGGTCCTTGTGAGGTTTGTCGAGCTGCGTTTACATTGGATTGCCTGGAAAAAGCTTCGACGCTGGTGAGCATTTTTTCATGCTCATCAGTCCATTTATTTTGGTCATATATACATCGCGAAACACAAAAAAACACACATACAATAATAATATATATAGTAGAAGGAATACGGCGGTACCACTTTTTTTGGTTCCCTGTCTGGCTTGTAGAGAGTTTTTTTACCCCAAAAGAATAAAAATATGTGCATTAACATTTTTGGAAAAACCTTGTTTTAAACCAAACGATTCAAGCCAAGTATATTTTAATAAAAGCTCTAGAGCCAGTAACTAAGAACTGGCTTACAGTACTTCAATATTTATTAACAAAAAAATTATTATTTAACAAATAAGCCATCCTAAGGAAATAAGTATATGTGCATTTTATATAGTTCTTAAAATTTTGTATTAAGTTCAAACTTTTGATCAACTTTAATAGTTAATGTGCTTTCCTTTTTGCCTCTAAGACTTTTCAAGGCGGTTTGGCATGGAATCTGCCAGATTTTGGAGAGTTTCATTGCTTATTAACTCCCATTCTGCAAGCAAAGCGTACTTTAAATGCTTAATTGAGTAGAACTGCCTCCCACCTTTATAAATCCTGGCTGAGAGGATACCCCAGAGGTCCTCAATTGGGTTCAAGTCAGGACTGATAGCCGGCCACTCCAGTACAGGTATTTTTCTTGAAGAAAAATAAGCCTTTGTGGCTTTTGATGTGGATTGGATGTGGTTGTCCTGTTGAAAAATCCATCTATCTTCGTAAAGATCGTCTGCAAAATCTATTAATTCACTCTCCAGCAATTGAATATAGATTTCTGAGTTTGTTCTTATTGGAATAAAACATAGCCGAGACTTTCCTGCATATCCGAAACAGGCCCAAATCATCAGTGATCCACCGCCGTGATTCCTCTTATGGCGAGTTTCTCTTGGTTTTGTTAAGTCACGCCAATACTTATGACAGCCATCAGGACCATCAAGATTAAACTTTTTTCATCCGAAAAAATAACGTTTCGGAATTCTTCGGTCCAAAATTTGTACCTGTCAGCAAACGCCAAACGAGCCTAAGATGGCGTGGCAATAGCATCGGTACAGCCACCCGGGAACTATGTTTAAGGTTACAATTTTCAGTTAAAATTTGATGGATCCGTCTTCTACCGACATTGAGCTCTAAATGACGTTTAATGCCTGTACAAGACATTTGATTGTTTACAGCCAGGCGCTTAATCTCACGCTTGCACCTATCGTCGATGTGGCTCGGTCTGCCACTGCGTTTAATATGACCATAGGAGCTTGGATTTTTTAAGAAATTAGCTATCGTAATTCTGTGTCGAGACTCTCTGGAAGCTATTTCAGTGATGGTAGCCCCACCTTCGTTCAATCTTTGGATTCGTCCGCGTTCCTCAGCTGGTAAATGTGTTCCACGCGGCATTCTTAGGAAAATTTAAAATTTTTTTTTGTGTTTCTGCAACAACTACTTAATTTACTCTCAACTTTTCATTTTTTATCAAAACACATCCAATTTGTTGCACGCCGACCATTAAATGCACACTAATTGGTTTTTGCACATAAACTTATTTCCTGAGAAAATCAAATTTCGCCACTCAAATGTGTGATAACGGTACTAAGAATGATGACCAAAGAAGAATTATGCAAAAGCATTCTAAAAATAGATAACAACAAAAGACTTTTGCATACCTAGAACATATGTTCTGTTACTATTGAGGAAGAAGGAAACGAAAACATATTTGCACATATACTTATTGCACTGAGGTATGTATTCCAAGTGAAGGCGCAGGGTATACAAAAAGAGTGGCGGCAGTCCAGTTTCTAGAATCTAGATAGATGGCGTAGTTAGGTGTGTTTAAGGCTGTTCAGGCTTCGCTCTACATCCTCGTATTTCTGGCCTCCCCAGACTTGAGCTGGCATTCTGTATTTCACGCTCGTGTTAACGTTCTTTCCCTGCATTAAGCTCGACCATGTGATGTTAATGGCTACTCGACTGTCTTTAAGCTTTTCTTGGAGGTGGGTGTCAAACTTCATATTTGGCGTAAGGACTATTCCCAGGTATTTCAATGTTTTTACCACTTCTAACGGCTCTCCGGCTAGTTTCCACCTTTCATTTGAAGCATGTCGCCCGCCCCCCTGCCGCACAATCATTACCTTTGACTTTTCTACGTTGATGCTGAGGTTCCACATTTGGCAGTACTTATATGTTGCGTTTATCATTCTTTGCAGCATTGCTAGGGGTCTCTGTCATGATAACCATGTCGTCTGCGTACATGAGGATCTTAAATTTTTGGTCTCCAAGCTTAACTTCACCTTCCAGGTCACATGCTATGTCGTCTACAAAAAGAGCGAATAGGAGAGGGTTAAGAAGGCATCCCTGTTTCACTCCTCGGTTGGTCTCAAACTCCTCCGACAGGCACTCCCCGTTCCATACTGTTTTTCGGCTATCTGTATACAGGCTTTGAATTATTTTCAGCATTTTTGTGCTTATTCCCATGTTGCTGAGTTTTAGAAACAGGCTTCTCCTATCTATCGTGTCGAAGGCAGCCCTTAATTCTATAAAGAAGAGGTACATTTTCTTTCCTCGAGACAAGTAGTCTCTTGCTGTGGATGTGAGCACAAAAATGCTGTCAACTGTGGAATACCCTTCTCGGAAGCCGCTTTGGTTTTCGCTGAGTAGCTTGATTGTTCTCACAAACTCTGTAATTCGTTCAAACAAACTCTGTAATTTGTTCTGTTTCTACCAACAACGCTCCCACCCCTCCATGCAGCGATTTGGCTTTATCAGCTAGCTGTCCTATCATAGGAGCAGAGCAGGCTCACTCCAGTTCTTGGCAACTTCCCTTCTCTCCCATCCAAATATATTTTCTCACAGTGAAGCATGAATTCGGCAAGCACACGGTGTGAATTGGCGAGTATTTTGCTGACCCAGGGGCTATAAGTCTGATGTAAAGTATCGAACATTGTATTGAGACGTGCTTCAAAAGATGAAGAAGTGTAGTTTAGACAGTGACTTTTATTCAACAGAAGGCTGTAAAAATAATTGCAGCCTTCTTTTCAAAAGATGCCAACGATTTCCAATAAATATGTTTGTTAATCTGAGGGTGCTTTGATTTTTGTTTTATTCTCTCTCTCTCTCGATTTTAGCAAAAAGCGGTACAGTACTCGATAAACTCTGAACCCATATCCTTTTATAAATTCACCTTGGTTCAATGACAAGTTAGCTTTGCGTTTCTCGTTTTAAATCGACTCAGTCCTATTACTTTATTTTAAAAAATTTGATTTAAATTCAATTTTTGAAAGCTTTGTCCAATTCTCTATCACTGGCAATTTAATTCATGTCTCTAGATACTCTGGTCCCCGAGAGAGTGCACTTTAGAAAAAGGCTTATAAGAAAATTTTTTTTACGATATTTCAAGAACATGGCACAAGAATAACCCATCCTTGTGCCAGATCAGTTATAAAAGAAATTTCAAAATTCCCGACTTTAGGCCGCACCCCTTTCCTTATCGGTCTAGACCAGCGTCCGGCACTTTCCTATTTACTGTGTATACAAGAGCCCTTTGTAGAAGCGACGTCCATACACATACACACCATACACTCTCTTTTGCAACAACAAACAAGTGTCAAATGAGATCGCTCTCACGTGGATAAACACACACACGCAATGCCGAAATGAGCATATGTGTTTTCCCGGCCACTGAAAAATTTTATGTATGGAGTGTGCGTTTCGGGTATAGGGATTTAAATAATTATTCGAAATATTGTTCTTTTCTTGGGGCCACAATGCAGCACTTCGGCCTTCTCATTTTGCCAGAGCCTTGCTAACTTTTGGTTGTGGGAGTCATCACATTTAAAACACTTGGTCATCAAAAATATCACCTGTCAAAAAGTTTTAAAGAGTTTTTTTTTTCAAGTTTGACGCTTTATTGTGAAAAATTTGTTTTGACCGGCTGCGCTCAAAAAAAATGTGCAGAGCCTGATCTTGCCGCCGTGAGCTTGGACTTCGATTTTGACGCTTAAGCTTCTTGCACCATTCGATGGCCTTCAGCTACATTTTTCTTCCAATGAAACTTTCCCGACATACTCGGAGCACGTAAAAACTAGGTTGCTTACAATTCAGCGAAGCGACACATACTGAAAAAGAAAACCTAATGATGAGGCTTCGATATTAAGTTGGTAGCAACATTCTCCGATTCGATTTAATAATAAATAAAAGTCGATCTAAAATTGAACTGAACTCTGAAGCTGGATTAATGGCCCTTATAAGCAACGGCTGGCATCAACATCCAACTAAAAACAATAAAAACCATTTTGTATGGATCCATCCACCCAAATAAAATAATAAACTGCATTTAAACTTAAATACAAACTCGCTTTTAATAACTTACAAAATCTGACCACAAGATGAAAACATGATTAGTTTATGAGTGAGAGTTAGAAACATCATGTGGAATAAAGTACAATGGCTCGGTTGAGGGCTTCGGAAACCGGCTAAGGTAACGTTCCAATCTTAAGAATTTAATTGATATCAAACGTTTGTCGAACCACCATCCATTGATTTCGTTGTGAATCATTCCAGCGTCTGTCTCGCTGGCACAGCGAATGTAGACGCAGCAGGACTGAGTGTCCAGCTGCACATCGCATATTTTGCAAAGCGGGCCGACCTTTTCGAAAATGGACTCGACGATCAACTGTTTCAAATTCGGCTGTTCTACTTCTGTCGTATCGAACATGTGTCGTATTTTCAAGCAAGGCGTGGGCGGATTTGCTATCTTGTTGGAGTTATCGAACGCTGGGCTTTGCCACTTCTTAGCCCTGCCAAAGTCCTTTTTATCCACATTTCTACTCCACGTCATGGTGCGGAGTTGCTTTCCATCTCGTATAACCATGCCGAACAAAACGCGGTTGTCGTTTGTCTCCAGCATCTTGAGAGCTTTATTCCAAGCGGGCAACAGCTTCGAGCGCTTATTGGCGGGCACAAGCTTTTCTTGTAGCTGCGTAATGATCACTTCGGGTGACTCGGACTGAGCATTTTGGCAGACCAATTCGTTTATTATGTCCTTGGCCAACTGCTCTGCGGCCAACAGGCTTTCCTTCTGGCGGACTCTGTAAACCACAACCCCGAAGTAGATTATGAGACATGCGGAAATTGCTAGAATTATTGAGCCGAGAACAGTGAAGAAGCGCGACATTTTCTTCATAACAATGCACTTAAGCGGTAGTTTCGGTTCAGTAAGCTCAAACGCCGCAGCCAGATCTGGAGAGCTGCCACTGGTTCGAATCATCCATTGAGGATTCTGCATTATAAGATATTTGGTGGCCAAGAGATTGTTTTGCAGATTTGCTCTTTGCATCTGTGTTCTGCCGTTGGTGGTTAGTTCCTGCACAAACTCACTGAACTCGAGCGTAGGCGAGAGATTTACATTCTGGCAGTGATGCTGCCGCGCTCGCTCATTTAGCTTGTTGAAAAGCTGCTCGCTTAAGTGCAATGCGGCGTCCAGCAAATCCTTGCTAATGCACGTAACCTTTTCGTTGGCCAACGACAGATCCCGATCATGCTGGTTGCACAGCGTAAACTTCAAGCCCGTTTTATCAATTGGGCTTTTGTCAAACTTCTTGGCCGCGTACAAGACCGTAATTATCGTCAGAAAGATGAGCAGCAGTGCGATGAGAACCTGCGGTATTATATTCTGACTGGAGTCGGGCTTTCTAAAAAAGGATTTCAGGTCTGGTATCGCGAATCGTTTGATGATGCTGCCGCCGTTCTTTGTGGGTGTGGCTTGCTTTGCCACATGCACCGTGTAGGCGCGGCTCAGCTTTTTCTGAATAGTTGCATCCCGAAAACTGAGCAATCTGTTCACAACACGTCCATCCGACATATTGCTTTTGCTATTAGTCTTGCTGTACGAGTTGGGCGACGCATCCACCGAGGAAGGAAGGGGACATTGTTTGCGATATTTACTGGTGATTCGCAATGTCTCACACTCATTGTCATAATTGGACGCCAACACCGGCGGTGGGGCGAACATTCTCGAGGCAGATATTTGCAGCGTGTTGGCGTCAAATTCGTCTAGATTATTCGTATAGAATACTGAGGGATTCCTGCACGATTTGCTGTCGTTATTGTTGTCCAAAATATTTCCAAAAGCATTCGGTTTTGTCTGCAACTGTGGCGAGGTGTGGGGTAATGTTTGGTCCGCATGATCCTCCGAGTAAAGAACATAGTTAGGTAGTTTTCTGTTCTTTAGCTTTTCAGCTTTGTTGTGCTTTTTGAGTTTCTTTATTAATATTGCTCTAGTCGTTTCAGTCACTGGGGTATTTGGAAATCCACTTTCCACAAGCCTTTTGTGTAAGTCGAAGTCGCTTAAGCGGTTTAAGCTTTCTGCAGACATTTTCAGCCTTCGCTCTGTAAACAGAATAAGAACAGAAATCAAAAATTAGTTGATTACAAATTTCTTTAAGTTATCGCTCACAATTGTGTAGATTGTACGGACATTGTACTGACTTTGGACTGGAAACCGGCCACTACCTCAACAATTGGGTGTAATGGGTGGATCATTAGACGGGGAGGTAGGCGTGTGGCAAAAATTTTAAATCATAGGCCATTCGGACTAAGGAACAGATGGCTATATCGACCCGGCTGATTTATCTTTTCAGAGACGATTTTCGTGTTAAGGTTAGTATTTAAACATGATCCAGTAACCATAGATTTGCCTGTCAACTGCACCTCCAAATGTGCCCATTATTTCATGCGTTTTGGTGTAGTTGGGCTACTGGGGGTCAACCGGTAATCTAACTAATATGAACGTCGAACAGCTGTTGCCATTCGGTAAGTCAAAGGACAGAAACTTCAATTTGCTTTCAGTCCAGATTATTTACCAGATAATTCAAGGCAGGCTGGCAAATTGCATGGTACAAAAAACGATGCCAGTCGGTGAGTTTTGGTACTTATTTAAGAGATTTGTACAGAAGGCACGCTTAGCCTTAGGTAGTTTAGTTTTTCTTACCTCGCTTTTGCGGGAGCCAACTCGGTTAACCTTTGGTGTGGATATTCTTGTAAATGGATCTTATTCTTATGTGTGTATATGTATATTGCAAACTATATTAAATTTCGCTTAATTTTTCATTTTCCTATTCTTTTTTTCGTTTTGGTTCACACACGCACACGGCATCCAAACACACACTAGTAGAAAAAGCGGAACTGCGACCAGTGTTGCATAACGGCATAAAAAATAGCTAGAAGAGATGGCAAAGTAGCTATGTTTATAACTAGCTAGTTTTTTTTTATTATTAGTCATTCAATGACATATAATGGTCAAGCTCAAAAAAATGTTCTAACTCAATGATATATTTGTGACTGTTTAGCACCAATGTACTTAATAGCCTAATCACACTACAGTCCATCTTGGCGGAACGATGAGAAGATGGTAGAAAAATGAAAGTAGTGTTCACATTGCCACCATCTATCGTCTACCGTCCACCATAATTGTCTTCTTCTTGTCACATATTGTTGAAATGCCAACAATAAATGAAAATAATTTAAAAATCTGTAAATTTAACAATTGTGTTGGCCGCTGCTAGCTCGGTTGTTGGAAAACAACCGACAAATGTACGATTTGGACTTATTCGAAATGTTTATAGTCTTCCAGTACAACGAAGCATTTGGATGCAAATGCATTAAGTGTATATTACATTGCACTCCATAAACAGTTTTGGGAATATATTCAAATATAATTTATTGGTCTGCGTTGACTCCTTATATTTTAGTTGGGAATGGCAATTTTTTTGTGGTTGACCCAAAAGTATTATAGTGTCGACATTTTCACAAATTATAAATAAATCCCGTCGGCAAATCAAAAAAAAAATCGTGCGCACACAACCTTTTCAATCAACTGACAGCAACACAATGAAAATTTGGAGTCCCGAAAAGAGAGCTCTCTCAGAGAGCACCTTACCTTATATAGTTGTATCATGGATGATGCCGCAGTTTTGTTTTCAAAAAAGCTAATATTCCCGCCATAGTTCTCCCACAATCGGGACTCAAAAACTCAAAATCTTTAAGAAAATAGCTAAATTGTCAACACTGACATGTCCTGGACAGTGTGACCGAAACGTCAGCAGTAAGAAAAATACCAAACGAATTGAGGTTAGTGAGACCATGCTTGACATATTTTCAATTTACATTAGGGGGACCACACTCGAGTAAATTCAATATGTCAATCTGATCAATTTCTGATCATTTTCCATTCAATTTCTATTTCTTCTCAATTTCTGATCATTTTCTATTCAATTTCTATTTCTACTTATATTCTGATCAAGAGTAGAAAGAATATGCTTTATGCTGGGCTTACATTGGGCACAAAGCATCACATATCAGTGTCACTGCGCAATGTGAACGGCTTGGCACAGAAATCGTTTCAATATGAACACTAGAAATCATTTGGCAACAGTGTTTCTGTGACGGAGGGTGGCACGTTTGTGACAACAATTATGATTCAATGAGTTAGCTCAAAATTAGCTCATATGAACTATTTTTCCTGTGACAAGCATATCGGTCAAGTTCGTCCTTAAGTCATACTGTGACCACTGGCTAGAGCTGGAGAAACATCGATGTCCACGTACATCGATGTTTCGATGTTTTAGCAGTTAAACATCGATGAAACATCGATGTTTATTTGAAACTTTAAGAGTCTGATGATGTAGCTTCCTATATCACTTTCTTGCTTGACATAAAAATGATATTATAATTAAAAGACCAAGTTATTTAAATTTTTATAAAGGAACATTAAAAGCTCCCAATTTTTTTGCATTAAGTTCCAACAGGGTCTGTCCAGCTTTACTAAATGTCCTTTTAGAAGCTGTGGATGTTGCCGGAATACATAAGTATTTTTGAGCCACTTCTTTTTTGTGTGTTTCGCTGCATCTCGCATATTGGTGGGATAATTAGTGAAATAGTATTATATTTTCTCCAAGAAATATGCAAAGGAGCACCCTTTTCTAAGAGGTAAGTATTTCTGACATTTCTTGTCAAGTTTCTATGTGGGGGTTTTTGGAGTTGCTTAGAGTTTGGAGTAAAATTGTGTATAAATGGTCAGACAGCAGAAAAATGCGCTTTATTTTTATATATAAACTATTCCACCGAGAGCCGACTTCTCGAATAATGCCATAAAAAATATTTGTAGTTTGGACTGTTTTAGTTATTCACAATTCGCTAACATTTGAAAATCACGTCGTTAAGGCGGGAAAGTCAAAAGATTTCTTGAACTAAAAGAGGGAGTGTATGTTCAAATCATGGAAAATTTGTGAGTTTTAATAAGTCGCCCCTTTTTTTGATTATAGCCTGTAAATGGATAAGCATCAACCACATTCATACATAATAGGGTTTGGTCCAAGTTGCATATTGACAGAACCGCAAATTGGTCACCTTACCTTTCCTTTGGACGCCAAGCAAATTTTATAAGAAAATAACGAGGCCGTGTCTTGTTTATGTAGGGTTGCAAAAACATCGATTGTGAAAAAAAATCATCGATGTTTGCAGCTCAGATAAAAACATCGATGCATCGATGTTATCATCGATGTTTCTCCAGCTCTACCACTGGCGAATGAGTTAGTGGCCTCTGCTGTGGTGGCGTTGTGGGTGCTGGACGAAGATGATGATGAACCCAAGCCAAAGCGCTCTTGCTGGGTCAACAAAATTAATTTGACTCGAAAGGAAGAAGGCTAGACTCCTTGGCATGACGATTTTTATAATTGGCGCTGGTCACACTCCAGAGGGATGCCGACTCCTCCACGGCCTTAATAAGCTTAGGGATCGAATCGGCATTCCACTGCATGGCCACAAGGCGGTCGCGATTTATAATTTTTGCCTTCTCCATTGTTTTCTTTTTTAATAATTCTTGTTATGCGTAACTGGCTCACTGCTCATGAACTGTTCAATGTTCACTTTTGTGAGCAAAGTGGCGCTCTGTGACAACGAGAAGAAGCGTTCACATCAAAATTACTCTATTGGATTGTCCCAGCGCAGTCATAGCGCTTTGACATGCGATTTCTGTGATGCCAAAGTAAACACTTTGGACTTCTGTTTTATACTTGTGGGCTGTTGTAATGCATGATGTTGGCTCATTTAGCAGAAGCTTGAAATTTTGTTCAGGAAAACCGCTCTTGAAAATTGTCAGAGCGCAATGTCAGAGCGAGTACTGAGCAACCAAAAATTCACTACGACAACTCGTTTTCTCGAAAACAACGGATAAATTGCCGAAGAGGCTCTGAAAATTATGAAACTTGTTTATAATAGTCAGAATTACCTTTGAGAATTGAGCTCAAAATAAAACAATTTAAGCAAAGAAGACTAAAAAACAAAACTACAATTAGTTGTGGGTTTTAGCGACCTTTTCTTAGTTATTTAAGAAATAGTTGATGGCAGGCTCAAGGTATAAAGCACATAAAATATTCACGAGGCTTGAGCCTGCCATCAACTATTTCTTACAAAACTACAATTATTTGGAGAGCTGCGAGGTGGACAAAGAGGGGGAGCTGATCAAAGTGAGCGAATCTCAACCATTTTTATGGAATCTGGCCAATAAAAAGCGTTTCGATACCGGCAGCTGCATCTCTATCTCTTGTGGTGGAGAATCTTTTTCGGTGGCTCTCCCGTTGATGTGGTTGGTGTGCCAATTGCCCAAGTCCAAAGTCCCGTAGCCTCTACAACTTACGGCAAAACAGCCCTAAGGCTTTGAAATCTCCGCAGCCCATTATATTAGTGTTTCTTCTAGCTGACTGTGATAGTTTCCGTTGCTCCCGCCGCTGCTGTTGCTTCCTATGTGGTCACCTACCAGCTAACTTTAAGTCCGGATACAACTAATACGCCCGGCGAGTATGATCCGCCTCCAGTCCATGTATCTGGATGTGGCTATGAATAACATTCTCTGGTTTAATGTGCTAATTATAATCTTGCTATGCGTTTTGGGTTAGGGTTTTATCAGCTGTTTTTTGCTGTTGCCTGGTCACAGTACATTGTTGGAGCGGCTCTGCTTAGCTTAAGAAAACATAATGATTTATTGAGGACGCTTTCATTAAAAAATAATCGTGATTTTATATATCGAATTTGTTGCATCCTACAGAATTAAAATAGTGACCAACATTGCATTTGGCTATTATTTAAGTCTGAACGTATCATACGGTCCCACATCAGACATTTCTAATTAGACTTCGATAACACTGTTATCGACAGTGGTCCATATATTTTCATGAATCGTAGATACATAAGTGTGTGTGTTTCTTCTTAAAGAATTTAAAAATTGTATGCCTTTTGTTAAGGTATGTATGCGTTAAATTAATCAATAATATATTTCACTTTATGGTCCTGGCTTGCCAAATTGCTAGGACATGTAATATTCGAAGCGAGTGAGTGCCATGAGAATGTTTATAAAATTTTCTCGATTGGCTTGTAGGCACACACAACCATACATACGATTGCATGTGTGTATGTACCTGCATATGTATACACTTGTGCACGCATACACACACATGCACATTTAGGTATATATGTATATGTATGTAAATGTTTATGTTTCCCCATTTTAATATATTTGCAGGCTATAACGCATGTACTTAAACGAATAAAATTTAGTAGGGATGAATCGTAGAGGTTTGAACTCGGGCAATACGATGACTTCTCAACCCAATATCGACGACGGCAGCTGGAAGGGGGTATCCGATGGCGCATCTATGTTGCCCTCGTCGAACTCGGCGGCTCTCAATCCGGACGGCAGCAATCCCAGTGGATTCCCCCAAGGCGGAGGACTGCCGTACGGCCAGTCCGGTGCCAATCCGTATCCCCAGGCGGGTCAATCGTCTCCGGCTGGCAATCAGTCAATAGTATTTCAGAACACAAATCAACCGGGATCGAATACACCTCAATATACCTCCTCGCCGGCGCCGTCGGGATCCTCGACACCTGGTCCAGTGGGTGCGCAGAACATACCCGGAAACTATCCACAGTCACAGTCAACGGCGGGGAATTTTAATGGGCCCGTGGGAGGACCTTTTGGCTCGCCCTCTTCGGGCCTGGGTCAGTTCAGTCGACCGGCCAGTTCGGGCACCCCGTTTAACAGCGGTGGAGCACAAGCCGGCCACTTTTCATCGCCCGCTGTCTTCGGTGTGGGCGGTCAGTTCAACCCTATGCCACCGGCATCTCCATTCGGCCATGGCGGTAATCCCCATCCCATGATGGGTGGTCCGGGACCTCAGCAAATGGATAGGATTGATCAAGGCTTCCGCAGGCACAACTCGTACTTCAGCCACACAGAACATCGAGTATTCGAGTTGAACAAACGTCTGCAGCAGCGCAACGAGGAAAGCGATAACTGCTGGTGGGACTCCTTCACTACCGAGTTCTTCGAGGATGACGCGAGGTTAACCATACTGTTTTGCCTGGAAGATGGACCCAAACGCTACACAATTGGTCGGACGCTCATTCCGCGCTTCTTCCGCAGTATCTACGAGGGCGGCGTCTCTGATTTGTACTTCCAGCTGAAGCATGCGAAGGAATCGTTCCACAACACCTCGATAACGCTGGACTGCGACCAGTGCACAGTGATCACTCAGCACGGCAAGCCCTTCTTCACAAAAGTGTGTGCGGATGCAAGACTGATTCTGGAATTCATGTATGACGATTACATGCGCATCAAGTCCTGGCACATGACCATCAAAGGACATCGAGAACTCATTCCCAGATCTGTGATTGGCACCTCGCTGCCGCCAGATCCCATGCTGCTGGATCAAATAACCAAGAATATTACTCGGGCGGGCATCACAAATTCAACGCTGAATTACCTGCGCCTGTGCGTTATACTGGAGCCAATGCAGGAGCTGATGTCGCGCCACAAGGCCTACGCGCTGAGTCCGCGCGATTGCCTGAAGACAACGCTGTTCCAGAAATGGCAACGCATGGTGGCCCCACCCGGCAAAAAGGATCCCCAGCGGCCGCCAAATAAACGGCGCAAACGGAAGGGCTCCAATTCGGGTGGCGGTGGCAACAATTCAAACACACCACCCGTCACAAATCAGAAGAGGTCTCCCTCGGGCCCCAGTTTCTCTCTCTCCTCCCAAGATGTCATGGTGGTGGGCGAGCCCACGCTAATGGGCGGCGAGTTCGGCGAGGAGGACGAGCGCCTAATCACGCGCTTGGAGAACACACAATATGATGGCACCAATGCGGTGGAGCACGATAACCACACCGGCTTCGGTCATGCCGACTCGCCCATTTCTGGCTCAAACCCCTGGAGTATTGACCGAGCTGGCACCATTCCAGCCAGTCCCGGCAATGGCGCGCCGCCGAACAATGCGAATATAGCCGATATCGATAAGAAAAGCCCCATTGTGTCGCAATAGAAGTGCACCGCCAAGTGCAAAATTCAAATATTTCGCTATATTGTCAAATGTATTTTCATACTTGCATGTAAAAATATATTTAAAAATAAAGCTTAAAAGTTTTAGGAAATGTATATAAGATCCACCATACGCTATGTAATTGTATTGTACGATTTTTACACACTACAAAATATATACGGTAGGCATACTTTAGTCTCGACTGCTCAAATTCAAGTATTGCAAATAAATTATTGTTTCCGTCAAACAGGAATATGTTGAAGCAACAAAGCGCGGTGCAGAAGCTGATTATGTGAAACTGATAATTCTTTCTAAAAAAAAGTTTAACAAATGCGTTAATCCAATCTTATTCGTACGGATTCGGCGCTAAGCTGAAATAAAAACTCAAATATGATTCAATTTCAGAGCTGTTGCAATCCGAACGCTATCGACTGATGCTGAACCAAATCCCTTGGATCCGTACAGAACTAGAAACGTTTATAAATCGGGGATTTATGTGAAAATTAAAGGAGCAAAATCTGGTGCATGTAGCGGGTTGAAGTCAATCGATTGGCCGTAGACCTAGACCTAGACCATCCACTAAAATGTTGTCGTGCAATAAAAATCACGGTAATTGTCTATACTCAAAAAAATTCAGAAAAAAACCGCGAATTACGAAGAATTAAAAGTCGCGGTGGTCATCCATGGTTTCTTTTTAAATAAATTTTGTAATATGCAGTTTTTATCAAATGTCAAATAAATAATAATAATGTGCAATGTTTTAGCGTTTTAAGTCATTCTTTGGTTGAACATGGATTGCAACGGCTGTAAATTAACTGTGTCTCAGTTCTTCACATTTGGCGAAACCGATATTTTATATGCCGGATTTCTTATGAAGTGGAAAAAAAATAGGTGTGAGTGTCGTGAACACTCTCGAGGCTTTAATGTGAAACATGATGCTAAATTTAGGAGCTTTTCAAGGGCTGTTTAAGGACTGTTTAGTCACTTTCAAGTCACTGTCAAGATACTGTTTAGACATTGTCAAGTCACTGTTAAGTCATTATGAAGTCACTGCTTAGTCACTGTCAAGTCACTGTTTAATCACTGTCAAGTCACGGTTAATTTACTGTCAAGTCACTGTTTAGTCACTGTCAAGTCACTGATTAGACATTGTCAAGTCACTGTTAAGTCACCATAAAGTCACTGCTTAGTCACTGTCAAGTCACTGATTAGTCACTTTCAAGTCAAAGATAAGTCACTGTCAAGACATTATTGACCGTGTTCAGCAGAACAACTTGCTCCATGATCAAGTATAAATTTGCAATAATCCTCCTACTGAACTCGAGTGTTACGGCATCATAATAGCCAATTTGAGGTATCATGATACAGGAGCATGTATCAAAGAAATAGTATGCTACTTTAAAGTGATGCTGCTCCCTTCAACAGCAAAAACTACTAGATTCAACATTTTTTTCTGATACCTGCTCAGGTATCAATTATTCTGCTGAACAAGCCCATTGTTTAAACATTGTCAAGTAACTGTCATGTAACTGTTAAGTCACTGTTTAGACATTGTCAACTCACTGTTAAGTCACTGTTAATTCACTGTCAAGTCTTTAGTCACTTTCAAGTCACTGTAATATTGTGTTACATTTATTTTGTTGCTTTTCACCAAAGAATATTTTTCTTCTTTATTGGCCATCAAAACCGTTTGACGGTCTGGGCAAAGACATTAGAATATGAAGATGAGTAACGCCGTACGATTTTTTTGCACACGAATTTTTTGGGCTGGCTTTTCATCGGGCTCCAGGCTCTCTTTAAATTTTGTTCAAAAGCCAGAGAGAGAGCGCCCTCTCTCCCAGCGGCGCAAATTGCCATTACAAAATGGGTTACTCCTGCGTTACTTTTGCCATCAGTACACATATGCATTGCATTTAAAATATGTGACTAAAACATTATTTGACTACGCAAGCGACAGACTACCAAGTATCCTTTCGCGCAAAATTCGAGAAAGAAAGGTCTCGTGGTATAATACTCTGCTGAACAAAATGAACGAGTGCGGAATAGATTTAGAAGAAAATCAGACGAAACAGGCATGGGAACTAGAATGCGGAAATTTGCTGACTAAACTCAAAGAAAGAGGACTACAGGACTATGTGACTAAGGCAAGAAGTAGCGAACAACGTATATATAGGCTGCTTGACTACTCCAAAGGACCTACATATTGCAATGATTCATCCTCAAGAAGCAAGATTATGTGGATACTGAAAGCGAGAGGTGACCTCATATGCCTGCAAGGCAGCACAAATCAACGTGTTGCTACAAGGACTTGCACTTTGTGTAATATGAACGAGGTGGAAGACATGATGCATTTCCTAGGTCGGTGTCTGGCGATCAAAGAATTCCGATGGAGATATTTTAAAAAACTTATGCTAACAGAGGAAGAAGTGATAGGAATACTAAACGGACAGGGTGACGAAAATTGGGCTGAACTTAATAACTACTTAGAGACTGCAATTAGCTTTAGGAAACTTGTAATAAACGAATTCGTCTAGGTAATTTAGTATTTGTTATCTGTAATTTATTATAATACTCGCAAAAATTTGTATTATTCTGTGTCCTAATTGTAAATGTCTGTAGTATTTCACGGTTCAAGGGGGACGATCGGATATCTCGTGACGAACGGGGAAGTCCGGTGTACCTGAGAACGCAGTGACGTATTGCAGCATGCGAGGTGGGCTGACGGTTTTTTATAAACCATGCCCCAGAAGAAATTAAAGTGTAAACGAAAAATGTGTGAAAAAAATGTGTGTGAACCATCAGTATGAAGGAAATAATTAGGGTTGTCGAATATTTCAAAAATATCTATATCGATATTTTTGGCGATATTGAAAAAGTATCATTTCGATATAAATATTTTAGTGTCAAAAACATCGATATTTTCGATATTTTCAATAAAAGACCGGATCTTAACAATGAACAGGTCTATTGAGGTAATTGAGGCGTCACTTGACGCGTAATAAGAACTACAATCTGACTGCGCAAAAAAAAAAAAATTTAATGTATATTTATTAAATTAACAAATTTAAAGTTGATAGTTAGCGACCTTTCTAAATCGTAGAATTTAAGTATTGCCGGCTCGAGGTCAAGTAAAACACACAGATATATTTCAGTTGCTCCTCGGCAACCATCTTCAGGGACACTACAAAACAATTTCCAATTACAATGTAACATTGACTTAAAACAAAAAACACAAACTTTTTTACATACATTGTTCTACACGTCTGTTCCGTTCGGCGTGGAGTTGGATACTGAGTTATTGTTTGGTCAGTAAGTGTCTGTATAGGTGCGCGCAGTTCTCTGTGTCCGATTTGTAGTTAAGCCTTTTGTCAGTGTGTGTGTCTATAATATACAACATCCAAGAGTGAAGCGTGCGTAGTGGTTTTCTTGCTGTAGGATTGTTGTTGCTTCAAAATTCGGCGAGTGACAAATTTAATAATTTTTTACAAAGCATAAAAAAAACTTATTCAGCTAAATCTTCGAAACTTAAAAACTTCTGATTTTACCAATAATCGTTAGACAAAGATTTTAGGAAGACGCCTTGAGTTATGTGCTCATCGGTCATTCGGCTTCTGGTGTCAGAAACCACACTTTTTATAGCCGATGCCAATCGTTCCGATGGCACGGAGCTTCCCGGTGTAATAAGATATGACAATGCCAAGTCAGAAAGCACTGGCAATGCGTCTTTCTCTGCAATCCAGAACTTAATAGGGTCCCGTTCCAGGGCAAACAACGGTAAATTCCAACTGTACTGCAATAATTTATTCTCCTGTCCTGGTGGTTGTTGAGATATCATGGCAGTATTGTGATCAGCGAAGAGCGATCCTTCAAAAATTACGTCTTCAGATGTCGCACACTTGTGTTTAAAGGGAGAACAATATGTGTGCAGCATGACTATAGGCGACTGCCACTGTTTGACGATAGTCGTCATGCTGCAATCATGTTATTCTTCACTGTTAAAAATGAGCTGCATTTCAGCCAAGCATCTCCATGCTTTGCGATTAAGTGCGCCTTTATGTTTGTTGAGTTGGCATGGTCCTTACAACTTTTTGCACAGTTTACAGGTAATAAAACAACTTTTAAACATTGTGCCTTACATATCCAGTGCACAAGAAACAGTTATTCGCAACATTGTGACTGAAGGCGAAAACAAAAATATCCCCGAAAAATATCACCAAAAAATATTCGATATCCGATATATCGCCTCCGAAAAATATTCGATAATGATATTCTTCATTTTGGGCAAAAATATCGATGTTTCGAAACATAATATTTTCGACAACCCTAGAAATTATCACATACAATCTGCATTACTTTGCCATGTGCATGGCCGCTTTGTAAACGGGCTGGTTGTCCATGCTTCCCTGAATGCGTACATATTTTTAAAATTGTAATGCATAATGTTAGCAGTCTGATTGTTTTCGTACTATCTCTCTAACGAAAATCGGTGGGATGATAAGCGACTTGTATAGGGCTATTTTTGTTCTTCGCTTGAGGTCTCTGCTTTTGAACTCCCTACTTAGGCCGTAGTAGCATCGGTTTGCAAGAGTGATTCTTCGTCGGATTTCCAGACTGATGTTGTAGTCGCTGGTTATCGTCGTTCCGAGGTAAACAAAATCCTCTACAACTTTATAGTTGTATTCTCCCATTGTAACAGATTGTCCAAGACGCAAGGACTTTTTTCCCGCGGATACTAGGTATTTCGTCTTGTCCTCATTTACCGCTAAACCCATCAGTTCAGACTGCCTCTCAATTTCTGAAAACGCCCTGCTTACCGCCTGTTCGGTTTTGCCGATAATATCAATATCATCGGCATATGCGAGTAGCATTAGATCTTTATGAATAAAGCGCCCGGCATGTGTGGACCGTCCATCAGTAGATTGAAGAAGTCACACGATATGGTATCGCCCTTCCTAAAACCTCTTTTGGTTTCAAATGGTTCGGTGAGGTTCTTTCCTATTTTGACGGAGCTTTAAGTACTTCTCAACGTCATCATGCAAAGTCTTTGCTGGAATACCAAAGGTAGACAGGGCTTCAAAAAACCTTGACCTCATCGGCACGTCGAAGGCTGATTTATAATCAACAAAAGGGGGGTTTGTTTTGATGCCTCTCTCGTAGGGCTTCTCCAGGATTTGTCGTAGTGTGAATATCTGTTCTGTGGTGGATTTACCAGGTCTAAAGCCACACTGATAAGGTCCAATCAGTGTGTTAATAAGCGGTTTTAGACGTTCAAAAATAATACGCGACAGAACGTTATATGCAATGGGAATGAGACTGATCCCGCGGTAGTTGGCGCAAACTGCAGGGTCTCTTTTTTTAAAGATTGGCATAGAACACTTAGATTCCAATCGTCGGGCATACTTTCGTCAACCCATATACGGCAAAGAAGTTGGTGCATGCACCTTACCAATTAGGTAGCTTATCAGCGCCTGGTGATTTGTTGTTCTTTAGCCTTTGTATGGCTAAACAGACTTCCTGTTGGGTCGGCGGGTCTATCTCTATGTTGTCGATTGGCGTCATCGCTACTTCTCTAGAGGCGGCATCATATTCGTCACCAAAGATTCATTTATTAAAAATACAACGCCTCATTTTTCATTAAAAAATTATCCAAGAATATAGATGTTATTGGCATTTATGTAAAAAATTGACTTGTCCTATATGTTTTTTTATTTTTCATAGGAGGCAGAATTAACATTCAAACTATGCTATTTAAAGGCTCCTATGACCTGCCAAATTTATTTTGTACCTGGTTAAGTTTTTTTGGGATTGACTAAGGTTGAAAAATGAGTGCAAGGGTTGAATGCTAAAATAATTCTAATAAATTGTGCTACGCTTGCGGGGATTGCATATTTTCGACTCCGCTAACAATTTAAACGACATTTACATAAATTATACTAGCAAATAACCCCGCGCTTCGCTGCGCCCTCGACAGTATAGAACCAAACAATATTAGATATAAAAATACCCCGTAGAACCCAGAAATCGAACTATGCTGATGGATTTTCCCTCCAACTCCCACCCTCATCACTCCCACATCCCACACACTCTACAACCAATTCCCACCCACCCACTTTCCCCCAGTTCCTTCCCACTTCCCACTTACCGCCTACATCCCATCCACTTCCAACCTACATCCCACCCACATCCCACCTACTTCCAGCCCACATCCCGCCCAAATCCCACCCACTTCCCATCTGCATACCACCCACATCCCGCCACATTCCACCCACCAAAACAACTAACCACCCACATCCCTCTCACATCCCACCCACATCCCATTCACTTCCCAGTGGACATTCCGGCGTTATTTCCAACATCGGAAAATGAAAACACAAATGAATTCTCATTTTGACCTTACAAACCGAGTTTCAAGCCATTCGGAAAAAAATAGATTTTTTGCATGCAGAATTTTCCGGGAATTTTCCGACCGTCAGGTCAGAAAATCACATTTCAAATTATTTCGAACTCTGTCCTTACATACCGAGTTTGAAGCCAATCGGATGAAAAATAATTTTTTGCATGCAGAATTTTCCGGCCATTTTCCTCGTGGGCGGATTTTCCAAAATCGGGAAAACACGTGTCGAATTATTTCGCGTAATATGCATACAAACCAAGTTTCAAGTTAATCGGATGAAAAATAACATTTATCCCATACAAAGTTTTCCGACGCTTTTCCGACTTTTCCGGTTGAATTTTCCAAAACCCCGTCTTAGTACGCACTTTCACCACTAACAGAAACTCCTGTACAAATTTCAGCTTTCTATCTCTTACCGTTTAGGCTGTGCGATGATTGCCAATCAGTCAGTCAGTCATTGAATCAATCAGTCAGGACACTCTCTCTTATATTTATACAGACGAGCTTTACCACAGGCCGAAGATACCTCTTCTTTATTTTATTAAATATTACCTTAACAAACTTAATGTGTGCACTGGGTCGGACCTCAAAACGGCAAAAAAAGAAGGGCTCAGCATTCCAAATGCTAATATTTTTGTATAAACAATAATTGTGAAAATCAAAAAATTCAATTTTATAGTGCGTTTCTACTACAGCAGAGTTAGAGTTCGCGTCCATTTATCGAAAAACGCGCGTCCAACTCCATACAAAAAAATTTCATTTGTTGACCGAGGGGGTAGTGAGGGGGTAGGGAAAAAAGTCGAGTCCACTTTGGACGCTGGTTCTGCCAACTCGTTTTTTCATATTTATACGATGAATATCGATATCGATAAGGCTTTTGACAACAAAATCAGCTGGCAGAACAATTGGCGGTAAAGTAATGGAAGGTAAGATGTTTTTATTATATTTACAGACAAAATGGATTGGACCCTGGACTCTACGTTGTTCCTTCTGGACCTATGGGAGGAATACATCGACGGGCTTCGTGGGCACACGCATACACATATTTACAAGAGAATGGCAGACCAATTGGCCATGTATGGCCGTTTTTATTTTGAGGCACATCGGTCTCCCAAAAGCAACCATGTCGAATCTTGCAAACGCCCAAGTGCTACGTGGGTGGGACTCTTCGTATGCAACGCTAGTCACAGCACACTCGTTCATCACTTGCAAAACATTTTGATTTAACTGCATAAGCTGCAATTGTTGCTTTTCAATTGCATTTAGCAAAATAATGTCAGTCAAATTCACTTTGTACTGATGCACAAAGGTAAACAAACAGACCAGACCAGCTGTTGTGGACTCGGAAGTGGACACCGAACGCAGTGGAAACGCCTTTTGGGATTTATCGAAAAATCGTGGAATCGATGCCCGAACCCGCGTAAGTGGAAATCGGCTATTAATTTTAAAAGCTAATTTATCTCTTTTATGTTAAAAATGCGACCCCTTATGTTATGTACTTTCAACTCAAACTATAGCCAAATACACTTTTTGACGAGGGAGATAAGAAACCCGGCAAATTTTTGCAGGGTATAAATATGTATGTGAAGTTAAACAAGTATGCTTGGTTACTAGATCGAGTGGCTCACGTTAAACGAATTTCACCTTATGTTTAAAGCAGTCTCGATTTCATAGAAACGGTTTCTTTCCAAATTTTCGAGTAAGCAATATACAGGGTTTGTCCGGAAAGTAATAGGTCTGATTTTCTTCCACCTCGACTGTACTTCAAATCGTGCTCGCACCGACTGAGGGCGTTCCGAGCACATGGAGAGTCAGGACAGGCATTTTCGCGCGACGTGGGTCTGTGGGTGGTGCAAGCCTGCTAAAGGTACGCGATTAAATTCTGTGTGAAACTCGGTAAATCTGCGACAGAGACATTTGACATGATCAAGCAGGCTTACCCAGATGTTGCTTTAGCCAGAAGTGGTGTGTTTCGGTGGTACCAGGGCTTTTTGGAGGGCCAGGAGAAGGTCGCCGATGAAGACCGTGTTGGAAGAGATTCGACTTCGACAAACACCGACAATGTGACTCGTCTGCGGAAAGTTTTCAACTCAGACCGTCGATTAAGTATTAGTTTAATTGCCCAGATGTTAAATTTACCAAAATCTGTGACGGAGCATTTGAACATGCGCAAGGTGTTCGCGAAGATGGTCCCAAAGGTGAACTTGAAAAGTGACTTCTTGTGAACAGCTACCTGACCAAAGCCGGCATCCCATCGCTTCCGCAGCCGCCCTACAGCCCAGATGTGGCCCACCCGGACTTTTTTTTGGGTTCCTCGCCTGAAAAGGCCGATGAATGGCAAGCATTTTGCGACGACATAGGGGATCCAAGCAGCATGCACCGCGGCTCTCAAGGCTATTCCGGCGAATGCCTTCCGTGACAGCTTCAATGTTTGGAAATTGTGCTGGCAGCGCTGCATCGACACAGAAGGAGCCTATTTTGAAAGTTTTTAAAGAATTGTCACGATTGGCTCAATAAATTTTTTACATCGACTCAGTCCTATTACTTTTTGGACAAACCCTGTATGTATATATGTAATATGCAATAGCCCATCTTTTTAGAATTAGTAAATTTGCAAATATAAATTGGCAGTACAACAAAGCACACACACATGCAATTCACTTTTACCCTTTAAAGCTTGGTACGGAGATACTTGCGAAAAGTGTGCGAAATCTCTGCACATAATTTCGTCTATTGCAAGTGCGAACAATTTTGAACAATTTTTCAAACATATAAATTTTTGTATATTTTTGGTTTTAAATGTTACCAAACGGATATTTCATTTTTTTGTAAATTAGTTGAATTATTGTCGTTTGACAGAAGTACTACTTTTGTTCCTTATTTTCCCACTTTGACGGACCGTAAAAAGTGAATTTTACCTCGTTTTAAGTTCGGGAGTAAATTTTTTTGTAAAATACATATTTATAAACAACATATAAAAAGGTACACTTGCGCTTTTTTGCCTCTTTCGAGTATTTTCGATTTGAACATACCATTATGCATGAATTAATTGTGTATTGAGATGAAATCTACGCAACTTTGCTTGTGCACGAGCGACAGGCCGGTTTCGCTTTGCAAAAATCGTAACTTTTGAACGGAAAGAGATAATTAAAAAAAAAAATCAAATGGAAGGTGATAGAGAATTTCAATAGCTTTAAAATAAGTTGAAGTTCATCATTGTAGGTCCACAGGTTGACTCAGCGACTAAGTTAACCAAATTTAATAAAAAGCTAACTTTTGATTTAGTAAAAATATTTAATTTGTATGAAAATAAATATTTAAAAATAAATATTTAAATATTAATAATTTTGATGAAAATAAATTTTTTTATTTTAAGAATCTGAATTAATCGATTTAAAAGAAAATAAAATTTTTTGCCTTATCTTTTAAAACATTTTCAGTCGATTAAGCTTGGCAATTTGACAGTCGATCCTGAATCACCCTGTTTACATACAATAATGATAATATAAATATAATAAACTTGTCTGAAAGATATCGAAATTCTCTATCACCTTCCCATTGGAATTTTTCAAATATCTCTTTTCGTTCAAAAGTTACGATTTTTGCAACGCTAAATCACCGAAACCGGCCACTGTGCGCCGTAGGCCCACCAAGGGTACTGATACCTTCAGAAAAATTATTTGAGATTTTATTATTATTTGCTTCAACGTTCAGTTACGCTCTTGCTACAGAATGCTTGTGGCATAAAAACGATGAATAAACAAAAATATTACATTTTGAAAAAAAAATTTTACTTTGAAATTTTAAGAGATTTTTTTTACCATGTCTTGACCCATATTTCTGGAGATCTACTTAACCGATTTAGATAATTTTTTTTCGATGAAAGCTAACACCCAAATGCATCAAATCCATGTTTGAAATCTTTCAAAAATAATTTTCATATCATCGAAAACAGTTGTCGGAACCTTAAATGCGATTATCTCGGAACCATTTAGAGTGGGAAAAATAGTAGATTATCGAAATTTTGACTTTGGAACCCCATAACTTAGTTCACACCAGAATTACATAATTTCTTAAAAAACCTCGTTTTCATTTTCACATTCAGACAATCCGTTCTCAAAAAATTTTTGCAACCATGTGCCTTTTTTTTGAGTTTTTGGTTAACTTTGAAAAGGAATACAACAACCGCAAGAAGAACAACAACAAACATTACCTATCGAATGGAAAAAACCGCTTGTTAATATCACTTATAGTTTTTGTGTAATTTAATTTTTTTAATCCATTAAAAAATGACACCTGAAGGTATACAGTACCCTTAACATTGTGTAGGCATTGCACTGTTTCACATACCTTTCACACGCAATAGCACAGAACGAATGACGAAATTAACAAGAAGAAGCTAGAAACTCGCTGCTGACTCGAGGCCAACTTCAAAATGTTCACGAAGAAAAAACGACTGGCACTCGTTTTCGCGCTAGCTGCGGCAACAATGTGCATTGTTTTCTGCTTTTTGCTCTCTCTTTGATTCGAGAAACTGTATGTGTCTCTTTCTGCTTTCAGAATTTCGATATCTACTTTGATCTTAAATCATATCATCAGGGCATTTGGCATAGCACTTTAATCATTCAACAAATTTTGAATATAATATTCTTAGAATCAACCTAATACTACAGGATCATATTTATATTAAACAGTTTCACTTTGATATGAAAATATTGAGATAGTTGAAATTATAGTGAAATGCCAACTGCATAGTTGATCTTATTTTTTTCTGTGTATCAATCAAGAATTGCCGGCAATCTTCTGCAAGCCACTGGGCTAATTATATGGTCACTTTAAAAGCTCACAGCGGATCAGTTACTACGTTTATGCTATGCTCATTTTGCAAAATCATTTCATGAAATATGTCCGAAAGTGCGTGCATAAACACCATTTCATGAATTCGACTTGCACACGAAAGTTGACTATGAATTCGACGTCAATTCATGAAATGCTGTGGCGTTGCCAATTTAAGTTGGCAGTTGCTACCAGATCTTGTTTTCTTAATGTCTGGTAACATTGTGCTTTAGCAAACAGTTGTTCATAAAATTTAGCCAATTGTTTGCGCACATAAAAATAAGTTTCAAGCACATAAATATCCATGAATACGAATTTTCAGAGCAAGCGATCGTTTTGGGTGGACGATAAATAAAACAACAGCCAGCTCGATGGAAAACTAAAAGAAACAACGCCATATAAAAAACTCTTTCCTACAATTTAAAGGCTAAAAATATGTTTAAATGTAGCAAGCAAGTAAAAACTAAGCTTCGGATACTTAAAACAAAACTTCTGGAACGAACTAAATGAGCTATTTGAACGAACTATTTGGGACGCGTCCTGTATCAGCGGCTGTTGTTGTCGACACATCGGTGGACGATTTTGACTCCTTTTTTCAAAATGTAATGAAACGTCTACGGAGTCCGATACATTTGTCAACGACGAAATATCTGAAAATGACGCAGTTCCTGTTGCTGAGACTCAACATGTTTTAACATTTTAGCCGCTCCTATGGCAGCTGGATAATACTGCATGAGTAGAAGGCTGTATTTCGCCTGGAATGCTCGTCTGGCTTGTACCAACGTCATCGTTCGCTTATGCCTCCACTGGCTGTACGTTGTTCTTTTTTAATAAAAATATTTTAATGTTTTCCATTGCAATCAATTTCAATTTGCCTTTGCTTACAATTGAACAGATGATCCCCGCTTTTATGCGTTACCACCCTGTTGAAATCTAGAGGCGCAGCCATCTTAAGTTTGCGTTGGTGCTGCCACATCTGCCAAAAAGGTGGTCATTTTGTGAATTTACAAAAGCTGCATAAACAGGAACAAATTTGATTTTGCAAATTGAAGAAAGCGTGAATTACATAGCATAAACGTAGTAAGTGTTACATCTAAAAGCTTATGGATTATGGCTTATGGATGCCGTTTGCGAGGCCATTTGGACCTCTGTGCAATCGGATGAAAAAGAAAATGTTCTCCATAGAAACTCTTCCGGCCATCTATCTTTTACAATTCGCGCTGTGCATAGATTGTCATATATATGGAGATACTTAGCTGAAAAGCTATCGGGATGAAAACTTGTATGTCCAGATGGTCAGTACCTATCACAGAATTTGATAGAACTAAAAATTTAAAGTCAACTTTATTTGAAGCAGAATTTTTAGTAAGCTTCTCTCAACTTACAAAACTTCGAAGTCTTAAATCCACCCCCGTAAACAAACTAAAAGCGCATGCTCCAAATTATTTGAATACATAGAATTTAGACACGATTTTATTATACAGTCGCACATAGCAAAAAGTAGTAATGTCTTCTCTAAATAAAAACCGAGTGTACTTCCTAGCCTGTTATATTATTATTTTGATCTCCTTACTTTCATCAAAAGTTAATGCGGATGAAAAAAACATAAACAAACTTCTGAACAACCAGGTCATAGTCAGCAGACAGATTATGTGCATACTTGAAAAGAGCCCCTGTGACCAGCTAGGACGACAACTAAAAGGTGGTGTGAAATAAACAAAGAGTTTAAATTTGTACCCACAACAAATGAATAATTTTAAACTTTACATTAAAGATGTTCAATTTTACTTTCTTAACTTGCATCCAAAAATGTTTGTCATCCAATTTCTGTGTATGCACTTCGTCACTTACAGAAAATCATGCACTCAACTGTTGAATTGCTAAAAGTCTGATCTATTATATTTGATTTTATTCTATTTACAGCTGCTCTTCCAGAAGTTATAACACGGAAATGTCGGAACTGCTCGCCGCAACAAGCTCAAAAGGCACAGAAGCTGACAACATTTTTGCAAACTCGATATCCTGACGTTTGGGCTATGCTTATAAGAAAATATCAAAATGCTTAAGTGGCTAACCACAAACTAATTATACTACTTAATAATTAAACCATTTTTCACAATCATTATTGTTGAGTGTGATTTAATGGAAATTATTCAAAATTCAGAATTTAGGTTATTACCACATCCGCTAAGTATTACTACCGAAATGGAAATATGTGCATTTTTCAAAATATACATCCCCGATCCGAATGTAAAATTTATGACAGTAATCCTATCAACCGCCGCTTCTTACTCCCAGCTCTCTAAAGAATATTCAAGCAATTTTAGCTTAAAATATAAATGAAATAAACTTGATCTATAAATATATATACTCATAATTAATGATTTTACAGTAAGTACGAATTTATGCATTAATGATAACCAATTTAATTTCTTTCAAGTTAAGTTGCAAAATATTGCAAGATAGACTCCGTCCCGTCTCGATTCCCACCCCGAATTTTAAACTGATTTCCGTCTCTGCCCGATCATCACTAACTCAAATTTTAAATCCCGTCCTGATCAACCCTGAAATTTGTATATCAAATCCCGCCACAAAAACATTGCAAACTTCCAAGTAAAAAAATAGAGGGAAGCTAACTTCGTCTCGACCGAAGTTTATATACCCTTGGAGCATGATATATGTCCTAAACAGATAATATTCATAACTAGAAACTATAGAGACGCTACCATTAAAAACAAAAAGGTTTTCCTCCCTAGAACTATTTTTTCGACCGATCGTTCCTATTGAAGCTATATGCTATAGTCATCCGACTTGGATCAAACTTAAAAGAATTGTGTGTTAGCATATTATATTTGAAAGCATAGAGAACTTATAAACAAGAGGTTCGGAGACGTTTGCGTTGAAAATGTAGTATTCCGTTCAGCACCTAGAGATATACTGATTTATTTATATATAGTTGTACATATTAGGACATACATATAACACAAAGCCTACTATACGATACCACATTACTTCCTTTCTTTTTTTTTATAAATTCGATTGGTGATTATTATGCATTATTGTGTGTTTGGATTTGCAAGTTCGTATTCCAATACTTCATGTCGCCTCGTAGCGGTCTGGTTATCTTCGGATTCTTCGGCTCGGCGAGCGACCGCCACGTTGCGTTTGTGGCGTGACCCAGTATGCGCATTTTCGATGGTACCTACTTCCTTCCTCTCCTTTCATCACATATGTCCTTGCACCCTTTTGACTCATCGACCATCCTCACGTCTTCTCGTCTTATTTTAGCTTCGCCGCGCCGAAAGCTCCTCCAGTCTGACTTACGTTTGAAATTTCCTTCTTTATTTGAAAAGCATCTGTTAGCGAAGTGACCCTTCCGGCCGCAATGATTGCAGTTTTTATCCCTTGCCTGACATTTCCAGCTACCAACCGCGTGACCAGGAACACCACATCGTGGACATATCCCTGACCCACCAAATGGGTTAGTTCGTTGTGTCTCCCAATTTGAGATTTTACAAACTTCTTCTGCCGGTTGCTTGAGAAATAGGTTTTCTTGCTTCGCCACTACTTCCAATGTTTGGGCCATCGAGATAATTTCTTTCATATTCATGCTTCTTCTCTCAAGAATTTTCCGGCGAAGGGAATCTGAGTAGCATCCAGATGTGATTTGTTCGCATTAATTATCTTCCAATTGCTGACGAAATCCGCAGCGTTCCGCTCGCTCACGCAGACTTATTAAAAAGTTATTAATCGTTTCGTTTTTTTCTTAACGCATCTGCCTATACATATGTCGTTCATATGACGTGTTCTGTTTTGGCTCGTAATGTGCATTTATCTTGAACACAACTCTTTCAAATGCATTCTTGCGAAACACATATCCACTTGCAAGTGGACCAGCTGGAACATCATCATCATCCTCGTCATGAGAAATAGTATAGTAAATGTCATTTATTCTAGGCCCTGCATAATGAAGCATCCAGTCTAGCTTCTGCTTGGGTTTAGTTATCATATTCGCCTCTGCATAAATTTCATATCCGCGCAGCCACTTCTTCCAGTCTGCAGCGGCGTTTGCATCATCTTTGGTCTTAAATTGGTTAGGTCCGTCACGCATTTTTCAGGAAAACACATTAAAAACAATCAATATATTCTTATGACACGTTTATAAATAAAAAAAATAATGTTACGTCATCATTATGACAGTAAGCAGAATCATCTTTATCATTGGCTTTGCTTTTTTCCTGCACCGTTTTCTTGCCCGTTGTGCATTTCTTGCACCTTTGTGCACTTTTTGCACCTTTATGCACTTCTTGCACCCTTGTGCACCTCTTTGCACTTCTTGCACCCTTGTGCACCTCTTGCACCCTTGCATATTGCATATCTCCGTATTTTTGTGTCACTCCAACAAATGCTGCGAAATGTCTCGGTTTTATGTACGTCATATAATACCACAAATTATTGTAAAAATTGTATATTAAAATATTGTATAACACAATAATACACTATCACAATATATTGAGGTACGACATATATAAAACATTAACCTATTTAGGTACAGCCATGCATATTTAGAGTCCGTTGCATTAATCAAAGTATGCCCATAACCAGGATAGACAATACGTATGCACAACGCGTGTAAATTATGGTCCATAAACACGCATAGTTTATTTGAGTTCGTGTGTTATTTATTTAGCCGCTTTAGACCAATACTTGCCAATTTCTGCTACTTTTCTTTTTTCCATTTTTTCACTTTTTTTTACATTTTATTTAACAACCAAAAATAACCCAAAAAAAATTTTTTTATTATTTTATCCTCGTCGCCAATGTAGTATTCCGTTCAGCACCCAGAGATATACTAATTTATTTATATATAGTTGTACTTATTAGGACACACATATAATACATAGCCTTCTATACGAAACTACAGAAAACAAAAAAGTTTTTCACACTAGAACTACTTTTTCGACCGATCGTTCCTATGGCAGCTTTATGCTATAGTATATATAGTAGTGGGAAAAACTTTTTTGTTTTCTATGCTATCGCTCCCCACCCTCGTATTTATAAGTTTTCTATGATTTCACATAATTTCACCGAGATTTATTAAAATCGGACAACTATATAGTATAGCTGCCATACAAAAAATAGGTCTGAAAAAAAGTCTTGGTGAGAAAAACTTTTTTGTTCTCAATGCTATCGCTCCCAAACTTTGCACAGATCAATATTATATCAATATACACAATTCTGTCAAGTTTGATTCAAATCGAATGGCAATAGCATATAGCTGCCATAGGAACGATCGGTCCAAAATGTAGTTCTAGTGAGAAAAACCTTTTTGGAGGAATATATCGTATAGCCATATAACAAACTGGCCGCATATATCATGCTCCAAGGGTATATAAACTTCGGTAGATCCGAAGATAGCTTCCCTCTATTTTTTTAAATTCATACCGTAAATCACTACACATACACGAACACAGTCGAACGCATGCCGAAGCTGAGGCCAAGAGAGTAAACAGGCCTTCAGTCGCTGGCTAGCCTTCGATGCAGTCAGATCACACCAATGCACTCTCACTTTTTGAAATCGTTCTCGTTGACAATCGCTTCCTTAAACAGTTGTTAGGATATGGCTCTGGACCGCGTTTGAACCGATTAACTTTGGTTCCGAACCGGCCTCAGTACACTTAAATGTGGAACTCCGGCTGTGGTGGCAAGAGGTCGTGGGCTCGATCGTACCTCTGAAAATCTTATAAGAAAAGTTTTTTTTTAATTTTACATAACTGGTCACCTTCACCAGCTATTGGCTCAAGCTATCCTCTTCGGAGTTTGTTTAACTGTAGGACTCATTCTCTTGTGCGGGTATTAGAAAAATACACTCCAAGAGATTGAGAGAAGGCAAATTTTGTTTTTAAGATGGTTTTATAACATACGACCTATGGTGAAGTGCCCTGTTATGACACCTATCATAGTTCTAATCCTGTTCTTGCTAAAATGTAGAAATTGGGGAGTTCTTTTAGGTGAGTATCTAAGCCAGAGTGATCGGAACAAATGAAAGCCAGGTGTTAAGTCCCATTGACTTTTGTCTAGTTCTGGAGTTCCGCTGTACTTCTGCCATGTACGTCCGTTACCGCTGGTTTCGTTGAGAGCGCAGATTTGTGCCTGCGTGGCCAGTTACTCAGACAAGAGTGATGCTGCGGACTAGGTTGCATTTTGTGGCGTTTTATGACAGGGCCTTAATACATAGAAGACTGACTGTCAAATAGAGTTGAAATGTTCCTTGGAGTTTGCCAGTTCGATAGACGGAATGAGAGCTGTGTAGTTAGTCTTCGACGTGTCTGTGTATATGGTAAAATCGTTCTCCTTGAACCTCCTTGCTTCCATTGCTATCTCTCTGGGAACCGGATTATATAGTATTCGTTCGATTTCTGGGCTGGCATAAAGTAATCGCTTTCCTTTGCCTCTGCAGTTATTCGTACTTCAAATCAGAATAATGATGTGGTCTGAAGTAGATGCTTTAAGAAGTTTCAGTTTAAGGAGTTTTACTGAGCTTATCGCTGCTGTATACTTTTGGAAAGCTCCAGCTTCAGAATTCCGTCCAGGGCCGGGACCCTGGCAACCTTATGGAGGTTGCTAAGATTTGGTGTGCCCGTTTTTTCACCATACCAGCGCTCCTTAGGTAAGCATAGGTCTAACGACCGCTGTCTATAGCCTGTGAATGATATACTGTTGCAATCTCAAAATCGTGTATTTGAGAAGAAGAATCTGAATTACTTTGCCATATGCATTACCGCTTTGTAAAAGAGGTGCCCACATCCTGCATCTCTAGTAATTAATGATGTATGCTAAACTCTGGAGCAAAATTTTGTCCGCACCTTGTTTTTTTTTAGTGTACGCACAGAAACAGTGGAGCTAAAAAAAACTTTGCGAATAGATGACAAACATTAAGACTCTCAATGCAAAAATTACGTTTCATTGTCGTTTTGTTCAAGGTGCATAATTTTTCCCGCAGAATTTAATTTCTTATTCTGTGTGTGCTAGCGGCGATTTTTTCTGGCGTTCAAAAATGAGAATTGCTTGTTTAATGAAATTGCCAAAAAAATTTACGACAATTTGTACAAATTTTTTGGGAAAATCAAAATGAATATGAAGAAAATGAAAATCGGAGGACGTAAGCCGAAGATAAGCGTGACTAACGCCGACTAGTGAGCGCTACAAGTAATTCCTTAAGGACCGCTAATGAGTTAGCGGCTAAATGTGGCCTAAAACTGTATTGCAAGACCGTTGCACGGGCTTTGAAGGTGGCAGGAAGGTTAATGGATCACCATAAGGAAGCTGGAACTAAATCCGCCAGAGATAACATTAAAACTGACTGGGCAAGGGTAAGAAGTTTTTATAGACCAATGCGAATTTGGTAATTGTCTATTATATTTCCTTCCTCTCCAAAAATTCCGGAATCATTTTTCCTCGATGGGCCGCGAATTATGAAGAATTTACGTTCAGAAATTTATTGGCGGTCATCCATGGTTTCTTTTTAAATTAATTTTGAAATTTGCTTTTTTTGCACCAAAATTATGCATGTGCTTTTCTTCCCATTAGAGCAGAGTTCCCCAGCTATAGCCCCTTGGGCACGAACATAGTCGCCAATTCACACCGAGTGCTTGCCGAAGTCATGCTTCACTGTGTTTTTGAAAGAGACACAGTCACATTTTGGCGCCCTCTTCTTGCGGGAACCCTGCAAAGGAGGTAAAGTTGAAGGCGCGTTTACATCCTACTCCTATAAATTAATATCTTGAAAAGCGCCTGCGGCGCTAATTTCTGCAAAGTTGTGAACAACACACCCCCGCTGTGCGAATGAACAGGAAATTTTTTGTGGAATTGGAACTTTGCCAATTACCCCAAATAATGTTCCTTCCGCTGACCATAGTGTGTCACGCCACAGCCGCTCAAAGTTTTGTGTGTGAGCCTGAGCAAGGCATACTAAACAAGGTAGGCTCACTCACACTCTCTTTCTCTTGACAACTTGATAAATTTCAGTCAGTAAGCAACTGTTGTAAGCAAAGCATCTCCGCGGACGTAGTAGCTTAGTAGGCTTTGTAAATGTAAAATTGGCTACACAGCTCCTCCAACGGGGCCAAGCCAAGCTTCTCACAATCTCTTGGCGTGTGTGCTTTAAATTTTTCGCACAAGAGAAAGGGACCTACAGTTTAACGCCGAATCCGAACGGCAAAGTTTGAGAATTTGCTTTTTTATGGCTCAATTACTTCACAGCTGGCGCCAATAGCTAATAAGGGCGACCGTATGTGTAAAAGCTATTTTTCTAAAGAAAGAAAAAAACTTTTAATATTAGATGTTCAGAGGCACACTAACCGCTGGGCCACAGACGGCCTCAACTGTGTTAGGAGCGGGGAGGAAATCTCTCTCACTAACATTAGCAAAGCCAAGATTGGGGAACACACAAAGTCACAAAGGTACTGGCAGCCAGCACTGTTCTTATGTGTGCCGGATTTTGCTGTCAAGTCGTTTAGGAATTCCCAAACGATTATGGCAGCTCCGGCATGGAGTAAGAGTCGGTGGGGCCAGTACATTAGGCCAAAGACACTGATGATTTGGTAGAGGTACCAATGAAACAGCTGTATGACCACCTAGCCTCCTTTGAGTTGTGTTGTGTTCCTGCTCTTTGAAGTTATGTGCAAACATAACGAGACCTAGAGCCAGCGTACTGTTGATGGTTTGAAAATTTTGTACCGGCAAAAAAAGTGTTTTTGCGAACACTTTCTACAAAAGTGCACTGGATTTTTTATTTTTTCTTCTTATTATCCATTTGCACTACGGAAGGGCAACGAAATACGGGCCTCGAACCTTTGGACCAAATTTTGCACAGTTCACATTTTGGACAGTTCATTTCCTTTAATATGACATGATGACTACTAAGGAAGTCAATGGCCCTGTTCACCAGCATACATCAAACATCATCCATCAAAAAAGGTAATTGGATTTGGTTTAACTCTTTAATGAAATTTTAAGGTAAAAATGGGTTGCGGGAAAGCTATCGTTTTGATTTTAACCAAAATGACAAAAATTAGCAATTATAGTTGCACTTCACATTCGTTCACCTCAACAATTGAACTACTAGATCCATCGATTTTTTTCGTCACCGATTTGTGCTGGTCAACACGGGCCGTGTTACACACGGCCAATGACATCGGACTCCGACATCGACAAAAATTTCGAAATTGTTGTTTCACAACCCGCACAAGCCATATTAATCACAATCTTTGAACAAACGTACTCGCAGAACAATTTGTTCACAAATTTAATATTTATACCCGTTACTCGTAGAGTAAAAAGGGTATACTAAAGTCGTGCAAATGTATGTAACAGGCAGAAGGAATCATTTCCGACCTTATAGAGTATATATATTCTTGATCAGCATCAACAGCCGAGTCGATTTAGCCTTGTCCGTCTGTCCGTTCTGTCTGTGAACACCTAGATCTCAGAGATGGTAAGAGATAGAGGTTTGACATGTATGGGACAAATGCTTCTTTTATCTGCACGCAGATCAAGTTTGTTTCAAATTTTGGCCACGCCCCCTCCCGCCCCCGCAATTTGGAAAAAAGTTATTTCTCCTACAGTTTTAAAGATAGACGATTCGTACCTTCTAGAGATAGTTAGTAATTAGCAAAATTAGCAAGCCCCCCGCTACCACCCCTCCCACCCTAAAAAATGTTGCATACTTTTCGGATGGGCACACTAGTTGTAACTTCTGCTTCCCTCATTTTTTGTATAAAACTTCTCGTTACTTCTGATGTCCGTATGGGGCTTAAGGAACGCAGGAACACTGTTAAACATGTTTTTTCATGAGTAACGGGTATATCGAAGTCGGTTAGAGCCGACTTTAACTTACGCTCTCGTTTTTATTATTTATTTGACATTTGAAGAAAAGCACATGCATAATTTTGGTGCAAAAAAAGCAAATTTCAAAATTCATTTAAAAAGAAACCATGGATGACCGCCAATTAATTTCTGCATGTAAATTCTTCATAATTCGCGGCCCATCGAGGAAAAATAATTCCGGAATTTTTGGAGAGGAAGGACATATAATAGACAATTACCGCAAATTTGAATTTATCTTTCCAGGTCCGTTTTCTCGGATGAGAAAAGTTTGGTAATTGTCTAGTATAGGGACCTCACCTCAGAAAATTCTAAAAAAATTCCCTTCCCTGGATTTTTAATTTGTTATTCAATGTTTCTCATTAAAATGGAGTGCACGAAAAGTCAATTTACTGTGTGCAACTTTGTATCCTTATCGGAAGGAGAAGTCATCGAGTATTTAAAGCGGCACAAGTGTATTCTACGCGAAAAAATGTGATAATGATCCCCCTATTGGACCGGGTTGTGGAGGGTCATTGAATTTTTGGTGGATTGGAGCGAGAGTCCGAAAAATTCTTTATAATTCCGGTGGAAGAACGTGGAAAGAACACTCTTTTGAAAATTATCAAAGAGAATATAGCTTAAGGATCCACAATAATTTCAGATTGCTGGAAATCGTACAATTGCCTAAATGATGAGGGGTTTCAACACGAAACTGTTAACCACTCAAAAAACTTTGTGGATGGAAGCTGCGGTTGTAGTGCATTTTCGTCAGGCGTAATTTATGATATGAAAAAATTTACCGAATTATTTTATGTATTAAACAAATTATTTTTATACCCTTGCAAAGGGTATTATAATTTTGCCCAGAAGTTTGCAACGCATAGAAATATTCATTTCCGACCCTATAAACTATATATATTCTTGATCAGGGTGACGAGCTGAGTCGATTGAGCTTTGTCCGTCCGTCTGTCTGTTTCTACGCAAACTAGTCTCTCAGTTTTAAAGCTATCGAGCTGAAACTTTGCACAGAGTCTTCTTTTACTGCACACTGCTAATATGTCGGAACCGACCGGATCGGATGACTATATCTTATAGCTGCCATAGGAACTATCGGTCGAAAAGTAGGTCTTTGTGGGAAAAACTTTTTTGTTTTTAATGTTAACATCTCCCACTTCAGCGATTATTAATATTATACGCTTTCACATGGATTTGGAAGTTTTTTGTCCAAATCGGATGACTATATCTTATAGCTGCCATATGAACTATCGGTCGAAAAGTGGGTTTTAATGGGAAATTTTTTTTGTTTTTAATGTTAACGTGTCTCATTTCAGCGATTATTAATATTATACGCTTTTATACAGATTTGAAAGTTTTTGTCAAAATCGGATGACTATATCTTATAGCAGTCATAGGAACTATCGGTCGAAAAGTGGGTTTTATTTAGAAAAATTGTTTGTTTTAATGCTGGCGTTCTTAAACTCTGATGTATTAAAACACTTGCAAGGGTATAAAAACTTCGGCAAAGACGAAGTTAGCTTGGCCTTTTCGTTTTTTTTAAACTGGGAGAAAGATGAGCCGAATTGAGAGTTCGAACCAAAACCGTCACCCAAAAACATTGAGCCTAAAATGTTCAACCATTAGATTTTGTTTTAAGCCTGCAAACTGGAGCTCAGCTATACAAATTTTGGGTTTGCAGCCCTGCTAATAATTCTGACAAAGGTCGAGTAGGAGAATAGAAATCGTTTTTTTTTAAATTAGGCATTCGTTAAGAAAGATTTAAATATTTAATAAACACTAAAGAATACGAATTATTATTGTATATTTTTTTCATTTCTCTTAATTATGTACATAGCTTAAATATGGAGTCCAAGTATAGCTTAAATGAAAAGACATTTACGTTAATGTTTCTCCCTGAGTTACACAAGCTTCTAAATAGTCAATTCGACGCTCTAGTGTAGTAAGCTTTTCATTGAGCACAGCCAAACGGGACCGACAGGACATATCTAAAATGAGAAAATCAGATGGTTGCTTTAAAAACGGAATGATTGCTTAGATCAGGAAATAAAATATGTATTACATTTAGGGCCGATTTCTCATCATTCTCAACAGATGGAAGCTTGACATGTATAGGACATAAAATTCTTATTCTTGCAGGCAAGTTTATGTATAATAAAACGGGTTTGCCAGGGCCCTTCCAACATTTGGGTTCATTTATTTCTTGGCCTGCAGGCAACCGAGTTTGAAATTTTAATCCGTCTTTTTTTGGATGAGGTTTAACCAATATATCACACATATCGGATTGAACTCAAAAAATTAAATTAGTTTTGTAAGCTGTAGGTACCAATAGAGGTTGAATCGATCGGCAGTTACTTTGATGAAGGCAGACCGGAGCAGTGCATATCTATTCGGATCATGTTGACCAGAGATCGGAATTCATGGGTCCTGTTCAAAACTCCGAGTAGATTTTATTGTAAACGTCAATATTTCGAATGCAAGTTCCTAATCGTATATGCGAAAAACAAGCGAATCTGTTGATTACTAGATTCCATCGTCTCTCGAATTGAATTCATTTAGGATTGAGCAGTCGGTTTCAGCTGCTGCAACAGTTCCGAGGTTTGTTATACCTGATATAGTAACCGTATGTATAATAGTCACCTTCTATATAAAGTTATTAAATTCGACTGCAAATGCTAACGTTTACACAAAATCGACTCGAAATTCAGAACAAGTCCGTATATGTTTGCAAGGATATTTGTGCGGACAAGTGGGCGTCGAACCGGTAGGCACCGTGCCGTTTATAGTTTATAAAATTTAAAAGAATTACCTGGCCCCGTGGTTACTTTCAAGAAAAACACAAAAATTGAACATATTTACATATACATGCATGTGCATATATACATGCACGCGATACATTGCCCCGCCTATGTCTAATGAGTTTTCCTACCAAAAGAGTTCAGGAAATCCGTAATTCGCTTTATGCTTGCTGTGATGACTTCAATGTACTCTCTGTTTGCCCAGTCCTGGTGAATTTGTTTTTGAATCGCTTCTCTGTGAGCGCCACTCATTTTCGGCAATTGATGGTTTCTTTGATTTTGTTGCAAGTATTTTATTGTGGCTCGACTCAGTGTGACCGTATCGCGCGAGAATAAAAATGCTGACTGTTGAAAGGGAACTAGTTCCAGTTAAAGGAGGCAGTGTGACCGGGTTGGTCATTTAAATGGTGATGATTCTAGAATCTAGCTGATTGTCCCATGCTAAACACCAATTTACTTTAGGTACTGCTCCTTCCCGTCGGGCTTTTTGGCAATTTGATACAGTTTTTGCATCAAAATTATTTTGTTACGTCATTACTTTCGGGCTGACACCGGCTGGCTTCGACATTCAGGGCGGGATACTTAACACTAGGCCGCAGTGCGAACAATCACTTCAAATACAGACTACTCACTAGAAAAAAAGGTCTGAGTGTCCTTAACACTCACGGGGCTCTGATGTGAAATATGATGCTTAGATTTAGAGCTTATTTTCAAATCACAAGCTCTGAGTGGTGTATAAATCAGTAAAGGCACTCTTTCGAAAGACGAAAACTAACAGGGATTAGAAATACCAGCATCAAGATCTCTTGTTGCAGTGTTCCTTCATTTTTCGGGAAGTCTTTTTAATTGTGCTGATTCAGAGATAAATGATGATGTTTCACCCACCCAGATAACACCAAGATGAGATCCAACCAAGATTCCATCCAGGTACTGCCCAAATCCCACCCTAATACAACCCAGATCGAACCTAGCTAGATCCCGCTTAGATCCTAACCAGATCCCACTCAGATCCTATCCAGATCATAGCCAGATCCCACCCTTATCGCTCACAGATCCCACCCAGATCTCAGCCCATTCCCATCCAGAACCACCCAGATCTTACACAGATCCCGCACTGATAAGATTCCACCCAAATACCACCAGATCCTACCAAGATCACACAGAGATCTTTCCCAGAACGCACCCAGTTGCCCCTCTTCAGCATCTTTCCTACCTCTTCGCCTTCCCCCTCTGCTCATCCTCTTGTGTGTTTGTGTGTGCCGGGAAACTCCACATATCAGAAAAACACAAAATATGAATGACGTCAGCGCCACGTGACGCTGAAATCAAATTTTACTCCTACTAAAATCGTTCGTACCGAAATTAAAGATGTTTCACATCAAAAACGACTAAACGACCTAAATTCAAACAAACAAATCCCTAACTTATAACCAGCGCCATCTGACGGCAAGCGTGGTGACCCGGTTTAGCTGTTCTACCGGCAACGCTCCTACCCCTCCTGCAGCGATTCAAATTTACATCAGCTGGCCTATCATAGAAGCCAGACGGTCACCTCACTCCAGTCTTTGGCAACTCCATCTTCGTTATAAAGATTTACTTATGTATATGTATCTCTATCATTAGAGCAGAAATTAAACTAATGATTTGTATAAAAATTTCTATACTTTCATACATCGTTTTAAATTTTTCGTGCCCTAACGTGCCCAGCCTTCCTCCCTTTCATCGCTAAAATGTACAAGACACTTCGCCAACCCTAGACCTACCCCACAGGAGCTCCAATTGGGACAAAAAGGGCCTGACGAATCTTCTTCAAACGAATATTATAGCGTGGGCTGTACATCATATTTATATAAATATATAATATTTATTTTTCTCATTCAGCTTTCGAACAGTGCTGACTGACTTTTTCTTCTTACTTAATTTATTTAAGCAAACAATTGGAGCACAATTTAATCCCAATTTTTAATGTTTATTCTCCTTCAATCTTTTCCATGACTTGTCAGAATGTGAAGATTTATTTCTATTATTAATTATTTGAGATTCATGCGAATCACTTTTTGATTCAGAGTAAGAAGATTCATTCCCATTTTTATTCATTTAAATTACTTTTAGATGCAGAATTTCATTTACATTTTCAATAATTATTTGAATCCTTTTTTGACAGAATCATTTTCGTTCCTATGGCAGCTATCCGGCCGGTTCCGACAAATGTACTGCGTACATTTATTGTGCACACACAACATTTCATTTTAATGTTTAAATACTTAAATAATACATTATAAATAAACTGCATTATAATTATAAACTAACTTAACAATTATTACTATATTATATTACATTAGTAATCTGGGTGCAAAATATTCGAGGGCGTATGCAGGTACCTCCTCCTCCAAATTTCCTTGTATTTTCTCCATCGCTATCTTACTTGCACGAAGTAAATTTATAGCTTTTTCCATTTTATTTTTTATCAATGTGGATACGATCTGCTATCTGGCATAAGATGTACACACATATGCCCTGCCAAAATGTGATTTTCAGACGAAACGTGAATATCGCTAACGCCGCAAATTTGCTTGCAATTGGTTGGTGTGCGCACTGCGGTTTGGTTTGCCGCAGTAGTCTATCCGTCTGTCCGTCTGTATGAACACCTAGATCTCAGAGACTATAATAGCTAAAGCAACCAACGTATCTCCAACCACACATTGATCAGCATGACGAGCTGAGTTGATATAGCCATTTCTCAGCTATCTCCTCCCTCAGCTTTAGGAGGGTATTCTCCATGTGCAAAATTTTTTTTTAGGTTTTTTTTTTCATTTTTTTATAGCTTGGATATTTGAGAATATTGCCCCAAATAGATTGCTTGAAATTCGAAATAATGTAGAAGATATAGCCTTTTTGTCGACGAATGTCTTTGATAAAACAAGCAATTTTCAAACTACCTTAAACTTCAAACGCATTTAACTCGAAACCACGTTTATCGAACTGGCGGCCATGCTATCTCCAGTTACACTAAACCGATTTTGATGATTCAACATGAAATCGACGCAGAATTGTCACCATTCTAGTCCGACCTTCAATCATAATTTTAAAATAAATTTACTTTTTTTTTACACTAAACTACAAAAAATAGACCAAAAATCTATGCTGATTGTTGCCGCGTGAACCAAAGTGGCAACCCCGCGGCATAACAGCAGCAGCTAACGTAAACAGCAAACCGAACAGCTGTTGTGTGGCGAGCGACGATGACTTGAAAATCAGCATAGAAGCGAATTGGCGGAAGAGCCGTTAAACACAACTAACGGGGACATGGCGAGATTATTTAACTGGCGGCAGACTAGATATGGAGAAAAAGTCAGCAGAAACATCTAGACGCGAGCAGTTGTTACCAAGCCACGTTTAACACGTGTTTTTTAATTCACCAAACTTTACACTCGGCTTCCTACTTGTGCCCTAACTTCACTGTCAAGTCAGCCACAAGCTCAAAGGCACTAATTGTATGAATCTGAAGTAAATAAATAGAGTATTAATAAACGTGAAGAACTATTTAATTGGGACTTGATCGCACTCAAGCGACGTGAGCCAACACTGATTACACCCCAGTTTTTAGTTTTCATTTCACACAACCTAGAGACGTGGAGTCGTGGCCGCCAGCACTATACCATTTTTTTGGACCTCCCACTTTGCAGCCGAGTACTTATTAAACAGCCCTCGTATCAGGGCAGTACAAGCAGTTTTGTTTACTTTAATAATAAAAAAAACACAGAATTGGAAAACTCTTCGCGTTTTGAAATAAATTTTTTTTTTTAAATGTCAAAAAACAGCCTTGACATGGAGAATATCTTTTTCCCAATTTTTGGGGAGTTTCCAATTTAAAGAATTTGTTTGCCATTTTATTTAGCGCATCGAGCTTCCTGCAATCCGGAATTTATACTTAAGGAATTAAAATAACGTTTGGCATTGAAACCCAATTTCCACCGTTCGTCGTGAATTTTCCAATATCGTTTGAAATATAGTGATTTCCTACAGAGTTTTCAAGACGTTATCACAAACTGGAGGTTTTCCAAAATCGGAAAATCACAGAGAGTATTATTTTATATTTTGCTAAATCCATACTTAAAGAGTTTTAATTTAGTCCGATGAAAAAATCTTCCCATACAAATTGTTCCGGCCCCTTGTTAAATTGCTCTATTTGACAGCCAAAGTGACACATTTCTACTGATCTTAATTGATCTTAAAAATTGATTTAAAAATTTTTAAACGTATTTAAATATGATTTTTTTTTAAATTTTTTCGGTAGGTGCACTTACATAGTTCACTTGTTCTTTTTTTCTAAGTGAGTCAACTCACTCAATTCGCTCACTTGTTCAATTGTTCTTGTTCACTTGTTCTTGTTCATTTGTTCTTGTTCACTTGTTCTTGTTCATTTGTTCTTGTTCACTTGTTCTTGTTCATTTGTTCTTGTTCACTTGTTCTTGATCTATTGTTCTTGTGTTCTCAGCGAGAGAGAGAAAACAGATGATTACAAGTGTATGTGTGTGTATTGCTGTTTGGCCCCCGATCATCTTGCAGATGCCAAGCTCAGTTTGCTCTTCATATTAGCCATCTGCTCTTCGCGTATTTTTGGCAACATGCAGGGCTGGCTTATACACAAAGCTTGTAATCCTTTGTTGGCTTATAAGACCAAATTGCTCGACATTTTCCACCAGGGCAGAATGGTCGTTGTTGTTGTTCTGCCGGACAACTGGTTCCACTGTCGCGGCGTGTTTGCATTTAAGATGCAGAATTAGATTGCTTTGTGATTTGCAATTTAAGGCAACGCTGTAGTATTTACATTTCGCCGTTTTATTCTCTCTAGTCATTCTGACTAAAAAAAGCGGACGTGATTACCACACTTAAAGGTTGCTTAATACAGAGTTGCCATAAATTGACAACAAACAGTGAACTAATTCAACAGTCAGGTCACACTGAACAGTTCGCTGAACTAGATACTTAACAGATATTAGGGTACAGCACACAGAGCAACACACAGAGCAAGACAAAATTTAACAGCTCACAGAGCGAGACAGACTGAACAGCTCACAAAGCAAGGGAGAGACTGAACAGTTAACAGAGCAAGACAGAACAACCCTCTGAGCAAAAGAACAACAGAGCAAGAACAGAACAAGAGAACAACTCAAGAACAACAGAGCAAGACAGAGTGAACAAGATAGACTGAACAAGACTCGCTGAACAAAAATGAACAATTGAAGAAGAACATGTTCGCTTGCTCAGTTTAAAGAACAACTCAATTTTGTTCACTCACTCATGAGCAACCCAACACTACTAGACAGTTGCCATGAAAGGTTGTACCATGGAGCAACGAATAATAGAGAGAAAGGTTGCTCAGTCGACACCGCTTCTGTCAGAAAATTGTCAGCTGTTCGCTCTCATTTACGCTCTCTAGATACTTTTTGGTCAGCTGTTCGCTCTCTCTGGATTCATTTGGGTTATGGTCGTCTCCCTCTAACCACAGTAATTTCCTACTGGCACTTTGAAGTATCTTTTTGGGCACTATCGTTTAGCACCAGCAAAATTGAGAGGCAGCGCAAACGTTCTCTCTAATTCTAATTGCTCCATGGTTGTACCTGCGCTTGCTTGGTGCATTTTGGTTGTTTTGTTGTTGGAGCTTTACAAAAAATGTATTCATATTTAATAAATTGCTTGCTCTTGTTTATTCTTTTTGTTGTTGTTTAAATGCACATTTGGGGGTGCGTTTTTAGAGTGAATTGATCTCGTTTTTGGTTTTATGTTGCTGCGTTCCAAAAAATATGTACATATTCATATTTAGTGCAGAGTGCAGTGCCATGTTGTTGTGTTCTTGGAAATAAAATGCTTACATACTTATGCACTGCCTGCACTTGTCATTTTGTTGTTTTTATTGTTGTTTCATCACAACAGAAAATGGATACATACTTACGTATGTACATTAGAGCGGTCCCCAAACGGGCAAAATGGAAAAAAGGAGGTCTCAGCATTCCTAAAGCTAATATTTGTTGTAAAATTAATAACCGTGAAAATAAAAAAATTTATTTTTATTTTTAATGGGCGCGACAGGGTCTCAAAGTTTTAAAAACATTAATCATACGACACGTTCACCAAATACAAATTTTTACAAACGAAGTTGCTAGTTCATTTCAATTTCTGTCATTGTTTGAAATTCATAAAGAGATCTAAATTTGTGGGAAAAAATATTTACAAATTTGAACAGTTTATAAATAAAATCATTCGACTATTTATAAAAAACTCGTAAGTCCGAAGCCAAAAAATTTTTATACCCTTGCAAATGTTTTAATACATCAAAGTTTAAGAACGCCAGCATTAAAACAAACAATTTTCTAAATAAAACCCACTTTTCGACCGCTAGTTCCTATGACAGCTATAAGATATAGTCATCCGATTTTGACCCATTCTTCAAAATCTTTGTAAAAGCAGCAGCATATTAATAATTGCTGAAGTGAGACACGTTAAGATTAAAGACCAAAAAATTTTCTCATAAAAAGCCCATTTTTTTCGACCGATAGTTCCTGTACAGCTATAAGATATAGTCATCCGATTTGGACAAAAACTTCCTAATCTATGTGAAAGCGTATAGAATTAATAATTGCTGAAGTGGGAGCCATTAACATTAAAAACAAAAGTTTTCTCACAAAGACCCACTTTTCAACCGATAGTTCCTATGGCAGCTATAAATATAGTCATCCCGATCGGTCAGTTCCGACATATTAGCAGTGTACGGAGAAAAAGACTCTGTGCAAAGTTTCAGCTCGATAGCTTTAAAACTGAGAGACTAGTTCGCGTAATAAGAGACAGACGGACGACAACAGACGGACGGACAAAAGCTCAATCGACTCAGCTCGTCGTTCCTGATCAAGAATATATAGTTTATAGGGTCGGAAATGAATATTTCTATGAGGAAAATTATAATACCCTTTGCAAGGGTATAAAAACCATAGCTCGAAAAAAAAAGAAATTAAATGCGTCTCATCACATAAAAACAAGAAACAATCACAGCGCACACGCTCTCTCACTGAGCCGAACACTTTTCTGGCCCGCTCATGTGTTTATGCAATGTTCATATACATACATATTATATTTTATTTACTATATGAAACAAATATATACCTATATATATCTTATATATATATATATATATAATTAAATAACTATGAAATTTTAGACGTTAAGCAATAAGAAATTTTAGTATTTTCTGCATGTTAGAATATCCACCCACTTGTGTGTGGAAATTGGTGAGAGTAAATATTTAAATTTTCGGCTGATTAGCTTCAAACTTAATTTTAAATATAACACATTGAAAACTATTAAATAAGTAATTAACAAAACCATGAATACATAAGCTTTATTATATGTTTAAAATAGTAAGAATAAAGCTTAATAACTGATGACTGACACACACAAGCGCCACACACATTTAAAGAAGACACTTTGTACGCTTGCTCCCGGCAAATTGATCAGTAAAAGACATCCGCAAAGAGAACCGAGAGAAGCGATCTATGGTTGAGCGAAAACAGCTATTGAGCAAAACAGAAATTGTGTGTTTCTCTCTCTCATTCGTTGTGTCTGTACCAAAACTGTTTTATACTGATAAAAAACAGATGATAATAGGCAACACTGCGTATGAGTTATTTACAAAAACTTCGCTCTCACAGCAAAAAGCTCTTGAGCCACATTTTTCAGCTGAATGCCGTACCTTGTATAGTTGTACCATGGCCTGTTCTTTTCAATTGACGGACCGTTTCGAAATAATTCAGCAATGGTAACATAAACAATTTCGATCAACACTGCGCATGCACTAATGCGGAATAATTTCGATCGTTTTTGCTTACTCTATATGCAATTTCTGGCGTACAACTTAAAAAATTAATTTTAAATCAAATTGAATACCCAATATTTTTATGTTACTTTAGCATCTTCTCAAAATATGACTTATTAATATAACAAATATTGGATGATAAAAAATATAACCGTTGACTGAATTGTCAATTACTTTTCATTTCTCACTCAGGCCAACTTTAAAACCGAATAGTTTGGTCGTTTTTCGGAAACGGTGAACAGCTATCGATGCGGTTTCATGATTTGATCGAATCGAAGCCTGATGTGAACATCGTTGATAGGATGCCCAATGAGGAGTCTGAAAGAAATAGGACTATAAGTATTTTAAATAGGATATGAAGACCTACTTTATATTCCAACTTAATTGTAATAGTATCCGATAGGTATTTTAATTTCTTCACTAGAGACGACACTGAATTTCGGTTTAAAAAAGAACAAAAGCAAAACGTCTCATATTTAAATTTTGAGAGTAAGCTTCTTGAAATTAAAGCCGAATGCGATTCACATGCGAAAATTAGGGGAGTTAAAGATAACTATAATGTACTGATTCATCAAATGCGGAAAATAATGTATGCAATTTGAAGAAGTCAACAACGGATTGATGGAAGAATTTATTTCTAACGTCAAACTGTACTCACCTCGCAGCGGATTTTCTACTTGTCATCGAGCAGGAGAAATGATGTCTATGCAAATGGCAACTATTTGCCTTTATATATGGATTGAGGAAATAGCCAGGGTTCTCAAAGTACCGTACTTATGTTTAGTAAACAAAAAGTACTGAACAAAACCAAGTAACGTACTCAGAAAAGTACGGTGCATTTTTCGTTTCGTACTGTACGAAATCACAAGTACGGTTAATAATTTGTAACGCACCGACCGAAAAAAAGCAAACCGACCGATAAAAATAAGTACCGAACTTTTTTGTGTTTAGCACTCGTACGTACTAAACAATTTTAGTTACGTACAATTAAGTACAAAATGGTTTTTAGTTAAGTACACGGAGTGTACAACGAATTTAGTTGAAGACTTTGTGATAGGTGCACTGACTGAAGACTTATTAAATCGCGAAAAAAAACCAAAGAGGATAAAAATGACTGAAGACTTATTAAATCGCGAAAAAAATGCAAAGAGGATAAATATAGTAATTATGAAAAAGTAATTGCCAACCAAGTAAAAAATCATGTCAGGATTAATGCATAGGCGCAATTCGCAGCTAATGGGTCTCCATGGTAACAAAACCGCGAAATGCTTAAGAAATTGATTTTCAAAGCCACAAATGATCACTCATAACTGCATTGCCCTGTCTATGACAATTCCGAACCGCGATTAATACCAAGGACCAAAGGTAAAGAACATAGCTAAGATCATAAAAACTGTTTTAAACCACTGTCTGTTACTGACAAATCATTAAATCGCGGAAAAATACCAAAGAGGATCAAAAAATGTAATAATGCCAAACAAACTTTACTTTCAAGATAGTGAAAAATCATGTCAGGATAAATGCATAGGCGCAATATGCGGCTAAGGGGTCTCCATGGTAATAAAACCGCGAAATGCCGATCACCATATACTTCCTGTCTATGACAATACGAACCAGAACCATATATGCCATTTCCACCATTTTCGCTTGTAAATTTGTATAAAAGCCGCAGATGTAACAAAAGCGTATGCAAAAAGTTCCAATGTTTGTGTTTATATTATTCAAGTTAGTCGAGCAAAATAATTTACAATTAAAGTTAGTGCAAGCACTAAGCATTACAATGCAAATATAGGAGGGCCTGACCGTCCACGACCGGGCGGACAAAGTCAATGAGTAAGGGTAACTTATCAATCAACTTTTTTGAGGAAATCAAGTATTGATTAAAAACCTATTTCTGTTTGTAAAAAGTTTATTTGCTACTGAAAAAGAATGGGGCGGCCGTCAAAATACAACTTCAATGGATTGGTGCTTGAGACAGAGGATACCAGAATTGTATCCTGCGTGATCTGTAAGAAACGATTGGTTCATCACGCTTCTAACATTAAGCGGCATTATAAAATCGTCCATAACCAAGAGGTCGAAGAAGTGACAGAAGCCAATAAAGTTCGCAAACGCCAAAATGAAGCCAACTTTAACTTAGACATGACAAAAGAAGAGTTTAATCAAATCATTGCCTACCTTAGAACCGTGCAGGCCCTTCCATTTCGGATTTTCGATGACGAAGAGGGATTTCAGCGATTATTGAAACCCTATACAGAAGCATTTGGGAAAAAATGTAATTCCCGAAATGTCGTTCAGCACTTGGAACTCACTGCAGCCAAAATTTGCACTGCCATTGCCGAAACAGCCAAAGGACGTTTGGTGTGCCTTAAAATGGATATTGCGTCGCGAAATGACCGAAGTATTATGGGCATCAACATCCAATACATAAAGGATTTCACAATTGAAGTTGATACAATTGGCATGGTGCAACTTTCAGGCAGGCACACGGCACAGCACTTGCAGTCCGAAATAATGGCTTGTTTGGACAAATTCAATATATCAATTGACCAACTATATTCTATGACAACCGACAATGGCGCAAATGTCATAAAGGCTTCGCACGTCCTCAGGAGTATGAGGTGAATGATCTACTTCCTGAAGACGATGCGGACAAATTTGAGCAAATTGATAATCAAATTCGGGTCGTTTTGAGTGTTGTACATTGTGCTGCTCAGTGAGCAGCCACTAGCTGAGTGCACAACATTCTTGCAAGCAAAGCAAATGAGAATGGGCGATGTTTACCAAGAATTGCTTTATTGCGAAAAACGGCTTGAACATTTAAGCTGTAGTAACAATTTGGCAAAAATGCTTCACTCGGCCATGGGTAAGCGAAAGAAGATATTGGTGGAAAATGATGCCTTTTTGGCTGCTTTATATTTGGATCCTCGGTTTAATTTAAGAGGTTCGGTACTTTTAACGGAGAATCAAAAAGAAGTTGCATTGGTAAGAAATTCTTTTGTTAATATCCTTAAGTAGGGTTGTCGAAAATATTATCGATATATCGAAATATCGATATTTTTGTCCAAAATGAAGAATATCAATATCGAATATTTTTCAGAGGCGATATATCGGATATCGAATATTTTTTGGTGATATTTTTCGGGGATATTTTTGTTTTAGCGTTCGGTCACACTGTTGTGAAAAACTGTTTAGTGTGTGCTGGACATTTAAGGCGAAATGTTTAAAAGGAATTTTATTAAACTTGATGCACAGAAATCGCAGTGCAGGCTGTGCAATATAGTTGTAAAGACCATTGGCAACTCAACAAATATAAAGGAGCTCTTAAAAGCAAAGCATGCTTGGCAGAAATGCAACTTATCTACCGCAAATGTAAGTATATGTATATCATTTTGAATTCTGGGAATTTGTGTTCTTCGTGTGTGGAATTGGCGGCTATTTATGCATTTTTTATATTGCGGCTGCACATTAAATGTGCAGTGGGTACAGTACAGTGGGTAATATGTAAAATCATTAAAATGTATGATCTCGTTTTTATTTATAGGTAACAAAATTGATTGAAGAAAAGTATGGTAATTGTAAGGATAAAGTGAAATATGCGCTTCACATATCTATAGTTTTGCATTCACCTGCGATGCCGTTTCCATTACCAACTCTAACAGGGCCTATCTGACGGTTACAGCTCATTTTGTGAGAAATGGATCAATTGATTCTATTTGTCTTCAAGCCGATGCTAACTCAACAATCACCAGGACAGATGAATAAATTATTGGATCTGTATTTTAATTTACCGTTGTTTGCCCTGGAACAGGACCCTATTAAGTTCTGGAGTGCAGAGAATGACGCATTGCCAGTGCTTTCTGACTTGGCATTGTCATGTCTTTTTACACCGGAAAGCTCCGTGCCGTCGGAACTATTGGCATCGGCTATAAAAAGTGTGGTTTCTGACACCAGAAGCCGAATGACCGATGAGCACATACTCAAAGCGTCTTCCCATAATCTTTGTCTAACGATCATTGGTAAAATCAAAAGTTTTTAAGTTTCGACAGATTTAGCTGACTAAGTTTGTTTTATGCTTTGTAGTTCGAATGCTCTAGTTTGAAAGATGATGAATTAAAAAAGTAAACACTGCCTTTGTTCCATAAATTTGAAATCCATGAATAAGTTTTCAGAACTTCTTATGTTATATATGAAATAAAAAATAAATATCTTTTGTTAATTTACTAAATATACATTAAATCTATATTTTTTGACGCCTCAATTACCCCAATAGACCTGTTCATTGTTAAGATCCAGACTTTTATTAAAAAATATCGAAAGTATCGATAATATCGATGTTTTTGACACCAAAATATTTATATCGAAATGATGCTTTTTATCGATATAGATATATTTGAAATATTCGACAACCCTGTCCTAAAGTGTTATTAAGTTATGGCATTCGTTTTCTTTTTGTATATATATTATCCAGAACAAATTGTGCTCCATTAATAAGGATCAAAAAAGACATTGTGTATGATGACAAGCCTTGCACCTCAGCGGCTGCAGCAAGCAAATATAATATTATTAGCCAATCATCTTTACTTAATGGAAGTCTGAGCTCTTCATTAGAAAGAAAATTGAAAGACTTTCAATATAGCAAGTGCTTGGGCTTCGAAGAAGACATTTTAAGATATTGGAAATATATTTTTATAAAAAAATTTAAATTCACAATACAAAGTGCCACAGCTGGCGAAGATAGCTGAAGTAGCTTTGCCTGTGCCGGCCACGCAGGTCTCAGTGGAACGCGCATTCAGTGCCCTACCTAATATTTGCAATAAATTGCGTAATAGACTTAGTGCTAATGCACTAGAGAACATATTAATTGTAAAACTTAATTCTAAATTGCTCAAAGACATAAACATTGAATAAAAAAAGTTTATTTAATAAACACTCAATACAATTGGAACTATTTTTGAGTAACGCTTATGCATTACATCTGGCAGGCTTTTATACAAATTTACAAGCGAAAATGGTGGATAATGGTCATATATGGTTCGTGGTTCAGTATTGTCATAGACAGGGGAACGTAGTTATGTGTGAGCATTCGTAGCTTTGAAAAGCAGTTTGTTAAGCATTTCGCGGTTTTATTACTATGGAGACCCCTTAGCCGCATATCGCGCCTATGCATTTATCCTGACATGATTTTTCAATATCTTCAAAGTAAAGTTTGTTTGGCATTATTACATTTTTTGATCCTCTTTGGATGTTTTGTCAGTAACAGACAGTGGTTTGAAACAGTTTTTAAGATCTTGGCTATGTTCTTTACCTTTGGTCATCCTTGGTCTTAATCGCGCAGTTATGAGTGATCATTTGTGGCTTTGAAAATCAATTTCTTAAGCATTTCGCGGTTTTATTACCATTTTTTTTTGGTTATTTGTTGCACCAGATGAATGGTACGGCCTCTAAGGAGCCTGGAGCTCCTCAAGAAAGTTCTGGGAGTAGAATAAACTCTCAAAACGCTAGAGCTACGACACAATCGAGCTCGAATACTAAACCTGCAGCTGGTACCAACCGTACAAGTGGGTCCAGTAAGACCCAGACTACAAACGTGGGACGGTCTCTGCCCTTAATCAGCACTTAGACTGACAGCCAGCCACCAGCGACTGCCAGATCAGTTGAGAAAAGGGCAGGCGCAGCTCCCATCGTGAGTAGCAGGTCCGCAGATTTCAGCAGACCAGACCCATCAAAGGCTGCCGAAAGCGACAGACGTACGGCAATCCGTATTTTAAGAAGGAACGCGGTGTCCCCAAAAAGCGAGTGTCAAGCCTCAAAGGAAGACTTCGCAAAAATCCAGCAGGATCTAAATTGGGCAAAAACCATAGATCCTGATTTCCGAGTCGACTACGTAAATCCTGCTAAGAAAGTTACCAGCGCTAAGCGGGATAGATCCTTGGAGGAAGGCCAAACTGAGGCCACAAAGAGGCCAAAACACACGGCGCCCCGCTCTCAATTTCCTTTGCTGAGATAGCAAAAGGAAAAAAGATCCTGGGTGTAATCGATGCCAGTAGGAACGACGGCAAAATCCCTCTACACCAGTGGAAATGGGTAGAGGCTGAGCTGGGAGGTGTTGCCATGGAGGTGCTGAGAGCGAACCCTGGCCCACCCCCTATATGCAATAACGCAGGCTGGTTCCAAGGAAACGTGAAGCTAATCGCGTGCGAGGACGAAAGGTCAGCGGAGCTGTATAAGGCAGCGATCGGGAAAGTGGGGGAAGTGTACCCAGGGGCTCAACTAATGGCGCTTGACGCCAAGGACATCCCCTCTTGCCCTAGAGCGCGAGCCTGGTCCCATCGGAGATATTGGAAATGATGGCTGTGTTCAACCCGCATGTACCAACAGCGAACTGGAAGATTGTGAAAGTGGAGGAGTCCAACGATGCGAACATCTACGTAATCTTCCAGATTAATAATGAGACAGTGGATCACCTTACAAAAACGAACGGCCTTCTGGACTACGCGTTCAAGAAGGTTAAAATGACTGTCTATAAGACGGATACGACGGCGCTAGCTAACCTGGCAGCGAGTGTAGAGGCAGAAGAGCCCAGCGAGGTCGATATGGAGACTGACGACACTCCTCTCATAGAGGAATCGGGAGGCTACTTATCGTCCGGGTCAGACTATGGCTCGAGTCTAGGAAGACTCTACACCGAGCAAGAGCTTCTGCAGGATGATGATGATGCAGAAGGCGATGCTACCCTGACGGCGGTGAAAGCTCTTTCTGATGATGCAGATCCTCCAAATAAATCTGCATCACAGTAAAGCAGCTTTTGCTGCACTTCTGAAGCAGATATTATTCTAGTCCAAGAGCCGTGGATCACTGGTGACAGGATCTGTGGTTTGAGGACGCCAAAATACAACTTGTACCACACCAAGGGTAAGGGTAAACCACGTACATGCATATTAGTAAAACAAACTTTAAACGCATTTCTACTTCCCCAATTCAGTGATGGAGACATCACAGCAGTCAGCCTTGGGGAGTACCACCTACAGGCTGACTTCCTTCTATTTGGCTCACGATTCTACTGAGCCAGTACCATCCCGACTATTTAAAGACCTAGTGCGCAGCAGTCAAGGCAGCAGAACCAGACTAGTACTGGGTGGAGACGCAAACGCACACCATACAGAATGGTCCAGCACAGACACTAATGATCGCGGTGAGTTACTCTACGATTATTTCTTAAATACAAATCTTTTTATCTGCAACAAAGGTAATGACCCAACTTTTGTCACTAGAACTCGGAGGGAGGTACTAGATATCACCCTCATATCAGAGTTTTTAATAGAAAATATTATTTCATGGAGAGTTCTACCAGACCACTCGTTCTCTGATCATAGATATATTGAGCTAAAGCTAATAGAATTATGCCCCGAGCCTAAAAAAACCCAAAACTTAAAAAAAAACGAACTGGAAACAGTATAAGAGACTTATAGTTAAAAATCTAGATGCAGTCCCACAATTCACACCTGTAAATGCGGATCAATTAGATGAAATAGTCGGCACATTTACGACGACATGCGCAAAAGCACTTGACAAATCATGTCCTCATACTAAATATAAAATACACCACAAGCCCCCCTGGTGGTCTAAAGACCTAGAGTTACAAAGGAAAGAGTGTAGGAAAACCTTTAACTTAGCCAAGAACACTAACCAGGATTCATCCTGGGAGATGTACAAAGCCAAGCTACGGGACTATAAAAGTTCAATGCGGAAAGCAAAACGACGCTCGTGGGCAAACTTCTGCAACGGCATTGAATCGACCTCTGAAGCATCAAGACTTCGAAAAATTTTAGCGAGTTCACCAACCCCTCCGGGACTCCTACAAAATCCTGATGGAACTTGGGCTGACTCCAGCTCTGAATCCCTCAATTTACTCCTAGAATCACATTTTCCTGGATGCTCAACTTCTATGGAGCCCATAGAGGAACCAAGAAGCGACACGCTAAGTCACATAAGTGATATAGTAATTGAACAGCGCATTAAATGGGCTGTTAACTCTTTTCAGCCCCACAAATCACCCGGGCCAGATAGAATATTTCCTGCCCAACTTCAACAAACACTTCCGCATATAATTGCATGGCTCCACACAATCTTTGTCAGCAGGAAAAGCCCCACATGTTAGACCCAATGACTTTAGGCCGATCAGCCTATCATCTTTTCTCCTCAAGCCACTGGAGAGACTGATAGATGCCCACCTAAGGCAGTCAATAGACCCATTCACTCTGTCGTCAGCGCAGCACGCATACAGCAAGGGCAGGTCAACAGAAACAGCACTCCACTATCTTGTCTCAAAAATTGAGAAATCACTTGAGGCTAAAGAATATGCACTCACGGCATTCCTCGACATCGAAGGTGCCTTTAACAATGTTCTCCCCAACGCTATCACCTCTGCCCTGACAAATCTGAATGTGGAGGCACCCCTGGTGGAGTTCATCCGACTCATGCTTACCAGCAGGGTGTTTAACTCACAAATTGGAGATGCCGCGCCCGAAGATATGTAAGTAGAGGCACTCCTCAAAGAGGTGTTCTTTCTCCATTTCTCTGGGTGGTAACAGTCAACGAATTGTTGCGCCACATGGAATCGCGTGGACATACGGTGGTAGCGTATGCAGATGATGTTGCCATAATTACAAGAGGCAAATTTCCTCAGACGCTCTGCGATCTGATGCAGGATGCACTCTCAACACTTTCAAATTGGACGATACAAAGTGGCCTTGGAGTCAATCCAACCAAAACTGAACTCGTCCTCTTCACCCGCAAGTATAAGATACCAAATTTAACACCACCCCTATTAAACAGTATACACCTAAAATTTAGTGATTCAGCTAAATACCTGGGTGTACTATTGGACAAAAAACTACATTGGAACGAAAATATAACTGAACGCATCAAAAAAGCAAATACTGCACTTTTCTCGTGCAAACGTGCGATTGGTCGTAGATGGGGATTTTCCCCTGAAATAGTTCACTGGCTGTACACAGCCGTTGTACGGAATCATCGTATGGTGGCCGGCTCTGGGGAAACCGTCCGTCCTCAGAACCATAACTAAAGTTCAACCTAGTGCTGCACTATGTATGACTGGTGCATTGCGTACAACCCCAACAGATGCACTTAACATAATGCTACACCTTATGCCTCTAGATCTTCTGGGAAGAGAAATCGCTAGTAACACGGCTCTCAGGCTGAGAGAAAGTGGTACCTAGAAAGATAGTAACTATGGCCACTCTTCTATACTACTGCATCAAGTGGCGATACCGCCCAAACTTGACTACTGCATCCCAACAATCACGTTCACCACTATGTATAAAGTCACCATACCAAGTCGGCTGGACTGGAACTCAATGACACACTCAAATCCGAATGCCATCAATTTCTACACTGATGGCTCCAAACTGGATGGACAGGTGGGAGGAGGAGTATTCAGTCCAGATCTTGGGATAAAAACTTCATTTAGACTTCCTGATCATTGTAGTGTTTACCAGGCAGAGGTTATGGCCATCCAGGAGGCTTCCAACCTTCTGGAAACCACTGCAATCCTAGGAAGTAAAGTATTCATTTTCTCAGACAGTCAAGCTGCATTAAAAGCCCTTGACGGCTTCATCAACAACTCCAAAACTCTTACAGAGTGCCGCAAATCTCTCAATGAGATGGCTCAGCACTTTGATATTAATCTCGTATGGGTGCCTGGACAATCCAACATAGAAGGCAACGAAATGGCCGACCACCTCGCTAGACTTGGCACCACCACTCAGCTCCTACCGGATAAGAGCAACATAGGCGTGCCTCTTGCGACCTTTAAGCTACAAACAAAGGAAACTACATATCGAATAACCATGGATCGATGGCAAACAACTCATACATGTGAAATATCTAGGCTTACATGGCCTGCCCTTAATACTAAAAAATCTAAGGCGTTACTCCGTCAAGAGAGAGTAAATATCTCTTTATTAGTAGGGGCCCTTACTGGACACTGCCTAATAGGAAGACACGCCGCTATGCTCGGCATCAGACACAATGACTTCTGTAGAAGCTGCAACTCAGTGGATGAGGAGGAGAGTATACAACACCTCTTCTGTCATTGTCCAGCTCTTAGTAGAAGACGACTTACAGTTCTGGGTCGTCCTTTTCTAAACGATCTGTCAGACATCTCTGAAATAGATATAGCCTCGCTGCTCAAGTTTCTACAATCTTTCTAAATGGTTTAACGGGGAAGTCCCTCCCTCTACGATGACAGCGTAGAAAGGGTTATATGGTAGCACAACGGGCCTTCATTGGCCTAAGTGAAGAAATAGGATTCTCCTATTCTAACCATTGCAACCTAACCTAACCTAACCTACCATGGAGACCCCTTAGCTGCGAATTGCGCCTACGCATTGATCCTGACATGATTTTTTACTTGGTTGCCTATTACGTTATTCAGTCATTTTTATCCTCTTTGGTTTTTTTTTCGCGATTTAATAAGTCTTCCGTCAGTGCACCTATCACAAAGTTTGTAACTAAGTTCGTTTTACACTCCGTGTACTTAACTAAAAACCATTTTGTACTTAATTGTACGTAACTAAAATTGTTTAGTACGTACGAGTGCTGAACACAAAAAAGTTCGGTACTTATTTTTATCGGTCGGTTCGTTACGACGCTGTACCGTACTTGATTTTTTCGGTCGGTGAGTTACAAATTATTTACCGTACTTGTGATTTCGTACAGTACGAAACGAAAAATGTACCGTACTTTTCTGAGTACGGTACTTATTGAGTACAGTACTTTTGTTGTGTATACGAACCCTGGAAATAGTACAAGGGTAAATAATTGGTTATTACTGGTTGAGTATAAGTCTCTACTTTGCGGCTTGGTGAGAATTTGTCGACTGCAGAAATTAAATAAACAAGCAATTCGTTCATGATCAAATGACGACGTATCGTTTTCTTCATTTAATCGATAAGGAAATACTGGGGAAACCACAACAAAAATACGCTCCTTTACACTATCTTAATGGTGGTGTGGAAAAGAGTTTAAAATGTGGCCCTGGCCAAAGCAGATCCCCATACTATGATTTTGATGCTCCTGCAGCCCCCATGGTGGTGGTTGGATGGCAGGCACAATGGAAATCGTAAATTACCGCATAGCAACCATATGAATCAAATCGAAGCAGACCCATTTTATTATCGATAAAAAGAGAGAACCTGGACCACATTCGAATATTAATACGTCTGCACACAGGCACCCTACACAAATTGATACTCGCTGCGAAACTGGGTGACGAGGAAGATGTGATCACAGAGCTGATGGAGAGTTCAAATTTGGCGTGCTGTACCAAGACCGAGGCCAAACCAGCGAGGAGGAGTTGTTTGCCAACCAGAATACTTCCCCGGCCTTTGAGGAATTTTTAAACGTGGTGGGTAAACGCATCAGATTGAAGGATTACTTTTCAGATCGAGTCAACGATGCCGATGAGGCGGTGTATGATGTTGTCGAGGAACGAGAGGTATTCTTTTATGTGTCCAGCCTTCCGTCAAAGTCTTCCAATAATGTGACCATCGTGTTTCAAGAGGCGAATACGACCTTCTCGCAGCGCATTATAGCCTGTAAATGTGTTCATTGTGCTGCAACCAGTGGAGCCAAATAACATCAACACAAGATACAAGGTGTGTGTTACGGCGCGAGAAGAAGTGCCGTTCTTTAACCCTAACCCTACCTAGTCCGTCGGTCTTTTGCAAGGGTCCGGACTTCAAAAAATTTCTATTGACCAAATTGATGAAAATGTGGAAGAACCAAAACTGCAGCTCCGCATTTTCTTGCTGACGAATCTGGTAAAGCATCTAAATCCGAAGACGTATGCTGATACGGTCGCTAACCGTATTTTGTTCCTAAGAACCATAATGGGAGAACCATGCGTGGATATGGGATATGGCGAGGAAAGTTGGACGGCCAAAAATTGGTGAAGCTACCATTGCAACCAGCGAAGCGAGCTAAACCTTACATGAGAAAGCTGAAAAAATACGGCTGCAACCAGGGTATGAAAGTGCTGACAAGCAAACAGCGATTTAGAAGTCATTTAGCCACACATCAATAAAAATATTTTTTGGAGGGGAATGGGGGGTATTTATCATATACTGCTTAGTGATCTCATGCAGTTGACATTCAATGGAATACTGCAAGCATCAGAAATGGTCAAGTTTAATGAATGTGCAGCACAATGGACATATATAGCATGTTCCAGCACATCTCGAACATATTTTTAAACTCCTTTAAAACGTCCACTCATTGCAGCAACGCAGTCATATCCTTGGCCAACCATCTTATGAGTGTCTATATTTAGATGTTTCATCGTGTTGTTAAATTCTTCTGCCAAAGCTTTTCCAGTTACGTCAATGACAGGGGTGTTATCTGGTGCTTATTGAACATCTCTACCGCATACTTCCAGTTTTTAAATCCGGTGGCCGTCTGTGGCCCAGCGGTTAGTGTGCTGGACTGCTGGGCGGGAGGTCGTGGGTTCGATCCCGCCTCTGAACATCTAATAATAAAAGTTTTTTCTTTCTTTAGAAAAATGGCTTTTACCCATACGGTCACCTTCACCAGCTATTGGCGCCAGCTGTGAAGTAATCTAGCCATGAAAAAGCAATTCTCAAAACTTTGCCGTTCGGATTCGGCGTTAAACTGTAGGTCCCTTTCTCTTGTGCGAAAAGTTTAAAGCACACACGCCAAGAGATTGAGAGAAGCTTGGCTTGGCCCCGTTGGAGGAGCTGTATAGCCAATTTTACATTTACATTTAAATTTTTTACAATCTCCCAAAAAAGACGCAAACACCACAAAAGGCACCATCCGTAGACATTGAGTAAGCTAGCCATGGCCAACGAGTCAGTCAATTGTGATTAAAACGCAAGTTTCGCTTTCCGGAAATTTAAATGAGACTGTTGGAACCTGATTGCATTGCATAAACTATTGGTGCCGTTTGTCATCTGGGATTATTTGAGTGACAAAGCGCACCATGTCTTGTTTAGTATCAGCATCTTCAAAAGAAATGGCAACTTTACTTGCTACTTCACCTGCTACATTTGCATTCGATGACACATTCGTAGCTTCAATTTCATGGGTATCGATTTTCTTCTGTTATTTTGAAAAATAGTTCCTCAAATCAAGACTTTTTCTTTTCTTTGCACTCGTTTTAAATAATTTAGAGTCAAATGCTTAAGAATGGAATCAGCAAAGCCCACACACTGCAGGCGCACTCTGAGCCACGGGATTGGATGCGAGGCGCACTCCAAGTAAGTTCTATGCTTCTACGATGATGAACTGCTTACTTGGACGCTTCGAGCTCCCAACGCACGGCTGTCTTATATAGTGGTCGCTCACTCTCGAAACGCGTCATCTTACTCGCTCGATACTTGCTCGGTATTTATCGATATATGGAGTTAGGCGCCTGGATTGAAATAAATATCCGTTACCAGTTTGAATTTAGAGGGTTTTTGAATTAGACAATTTTTTTTTTGGGCGAAATTTTGTGACGAGTCACAAAAGTAAAAAGCGATTTCTCACCTATTGCATTTTGTTAATCTCAGCGTTAAACACCGACCCCCTCCCCCCTGCGTACGCCACTGCAGCTATATATAAATATTACTAATAACTAAAAAACGAAGAAAAATACTACAGCAGGTAAAAAAAAAACTGAAAAGAAGTGGACTTCAGCTACTTCTGGGTGCACTCCTCGCATCATTTCTTCCTCACGTTCTTCATTTGATGACAATGATCCCAAGAAGCCCGGACTATAAATTTTTCCTCCTATAGAGCTCACTTAGTTGGTTTGGTCAAGATTCAGATGAGTTATACATAGCTGTATATTAATCAACCAAATAGAGATAAATAAAAACAATGCCTAGCATTTCAAACTTGCAACTTCACCCGGCCTTTGTAAATTATGGACTTTTTGCACGAATCGTCAGCTTTGGGTGTGGACGCCTCTCAGCACCTGCAGCTTCTGGCTCATTTCCCCATTTCCATATCTATATCTTGCAGATTGCTCTTTGGATCAATTACCCTTACGAGAGCTGAACAATGCTAGGGTCATCGATTCAAATGATCATGCCAACAAGTTGACCTATAACCCAACAACAAAAATGTTGTATATTCGACGTAAAGGCAGGGATTATTGGTCACAGAGACCAGCAGCAAAAATCGGACAGAAAAAGTTACAAATGTGGCAGCCACGCAGCTGGTGGCGAGGATTTAGGCATTCTAGATGCCACTGGCAAGAAAGTGATGGTAACGCGGCATACCAAAAATATGGGCAAATTTTCATCTGTGACCGTGTCCACCATTGATGAGGAAGAGGATAAAATTGAAGCGGTAAGTCTGCATTGGCTGCTTGATATGGCAACAAAAATGTTTGATTATTTGTATTTGTTTTATTCTTAACGTGAAATTGCTGATAGTTATGCCAACAATGCCCGCATCATATAGAAGCAACTACAACGTACAGGGATCAAACTAACAGACGTGGAAGTCAAAAGTAAATCAGATGCTGATGCTCCACCACCACAAAAGAAGCCACGTAGCACACTCTTAAAGCGCTAGTACAAAGTATAAACAAATTTTCGCAAATGTAAGAAATTAAAAAATTAGTTTTTTGAATTAACAGTCACAATGTTTTTTTCTTAATATGTCCGTGGACTATTTTAATTTTTTTCTTGTGAATTTTATTTGTGTAGGCTAAAGTTCAGCACTTGGCCAGGGGTAAGTAATTAAAAATAATGCAAACCTCTGAAGAAAGTAGATGAAAAAGAAGTTGATGGAAAATAAGAAGAAACCTGACTTCTTAGTTAATGCTTGCTTCAGCCTCTTATTCTACAAGAATATACCGGAGCGAGGGAGGAAAAGAAAGAAACAACGAATTTTTATTTCTCATTGCCAAATCGAAATCCTAACAAAAGCAGTAAACGCAGTGCCAACTACTCAAGTGAAGTATTTATGGTGGTGGTTGTTAGTGTGACCTTACTTGTAAAAATTCTAAAATACCAATTATTGTTGTTTACACTTGTCAGATACAAAATTTTATCCAATTCCAATCCGATTATTTCCTTTTAAGTGGATTTGAGAAACAGATTCAGGTTTTTCTATGTTTCGACTCACATTCGTTCCCTTAAATGTTTATATCGCTCACTTGCACAACTCTAAAATGACGATGAAAAAAAGATTGCATGATTGAACGAAGGGAATTTATATACTCTCTACCGAAGGTACATAGAGTATATTAAGCTTGTTCAAAAGTATATAAGAGGGAGAATGAAACATTTTCGACCCTATAAAGTATATATATTCTTGATCAGCATCAACAGCCGATTCGATATAGCCATGTCCGTCCGTCTGTCCGTCCGTATGAACAAACAGATCTCAGAGATGGTAAGAGATAGAGGTTTGACATGTATGGGACAAATGCGTCTTATACTTGCGGGCAGATCAAGTTTATTTTCAATTTTCGCCACGCCCCCTCCCGCCCCCGAAATTTAAAAAAAAACGTCATATCTACCACAGTTTTATAGATAGATGATTCATACCTTTTAGATATAGTTAGTCAATAGTTAGCAATATGTATCGTATGCCGAAGAAATGATAAAGATCGGCTGAGCGCTTCTCAAGTTATGAGCAAATAAGTGAATCACCCCCCGCCACCCCCCTCCCACCCTTTTACAACCAACACCGCACAATTTGAGAGAGAGAGGGAGAAACTTAGAGTTGAGCGCAGCAGCAGCACTGCATTCAGCTTCTAATCTAGGTACAGAGTGTTTTATAGTCGGGCTTGACCGACTTTCTAACTTGTTTATATTGCATTCCCAAAGACCCTGTTCACATTTGCTGAGTTTTGGAGAATTTAATCTTAAACCATTCAAAACTTATAAAAAATTGTTGTCCTTGTGTGTTGCAAGTACAAAAGTACCAATAAATGGAGAACCGAGGCATCATTTGAAAAACTGGTAATGAGCTGATGCTAACAGAGGTCCGTTTTATCATAATTTAAGGGTCTTATGCCTGGTTTTTAAAAAAAGTTAGTCTTTGTCGAACTGTGTTATATGTTCCTAGCGGGAATAATGCCACGCTTTTTGTGCTTTAATAGCTACAAACAAAACAAACGTAAGTGAGGTTGAAAATATAATTTTCCTGAGCCGGTACCATTTCCCAAAACAATAAACGTCCCCATTTGAGAAGTCAAAAAAATAAACAAAATCAAAAAATCTAGGCATTTCCAAACTATTATTCAAGAGCACATTGATAGTTTTCTTACTTTTGAAATTCGTGCTCAGTTGCTATAAGTCAGAAAACGACAGCAGCCGCTGAGAAATCAGCAGAATTTCAGTCTCTGCAATAGTCTATCAGTGTGTTAAGCACATTCAACCAAGAGGCTTCATGCTCTCTATGCTCTACCTAGGCTTGTTGACATCAGTAAAAATCCTTAGCGCAGAGAAGTTTTTGATATGCTTCCGCAATCCAGTACAAATACTTTCTCAGTTGCAATCAGCAACTTCTTGGCTCTCGTTGCAACACACAGCTTGTAATGCAAATCTGCTCCTGTAAATTTTCCTCTGTCTATAGACTAATGAGGAAACTGCGTACCTAAGACTGTGCTGCATTTCTCTTGTTAGCATTTCTTTTTTTTTCAGAAGAACGCTTGTTTTTATTTAATTATTTATAAATAGTATCAATTTAATATTTCAAAAACATTGCGTTTCGTTTGATTTTTTGTTTAAAGCTTAGTACTCAGACAAACTAAATCGTCCGCTAGCGGAATTGACAACTTATTCCGATGGGTGGGCTAGCGTACGGTGCAGTGTGACTGTTCAACGCCAAAACACCACCCTTCATCAAAATACCACCAAATGCGAAACGGTCACACTGCGCTGATTTGCTCGCATTTGAATTTAGTTAATTGTTTTTGCAAATATTTGGGGATTTGTGGAGGATATATGGAATGTAGAATTCATGGGCAATGCAAAATCTTACCATTGGTTTTAAATTATGCCAATCGACGATTTTTGTTGCGCTTTTGCTGCTGACATTCCGATGGGTGGGTGTCGGAAAAATTACAAACAATTTTTTCTGCTACCACCCCATCGGAATTAAATCAGCTGTTTGTGCCTGTCAAGTTAGCACACTACAAGATTTTCGATGGGTATGAACGGAAATTTAGTTTGTCTGAGTTCGACCGAGCGTAGGAGGCCGGTCGGAATTTTACGAAAGCTTTGAAGTTCCCCTTAAAAATGGGAAAAAGGGGATCATGAAGTTGTGCAAATGTATGTAACAGCCAGAAGGAAGCACCTCCGACCCCATAAAGTATATATATTCTTGATCAGCATCAACAGCCGAGTCGATTTAACCATGTCCGTCTGTCCGTCTGTCTGTCTGTATGAACGCGTCGATCTCAGAGACTGTAACAGATAGAGCCACAATTTTTGGCATGTATGTAGGTGTATACTGTACCCACATCAAGTGGGTTTCAGATTTGGAAAATTCCACCTCCTCCATCTTTTAGCAGCGAAAAACTGTCTCGCTGTATGAACGCGTTGATCTCAGAGACTTTAAGAGGTATAGCCACAAATTTTTGCATATATGTAGGTGTATATCGTACCCAAATCAAGTTTGCTTCAGATTTGGCAAATTCCTCCTCCATCTCCTTCTAACCGCGAAAAACTGTCAGAGCTAAAATTTTTAAGTTTGAACCTAATGATTGAATATATATTCTATGCTGTATACCACTACAAGATCCGAGCAAAAACACCAAAGATATGCAAGTGCGCCTCCCCAATTATTCAAATAAATTTTAAAATAAAAGGAGTTCAAAGCTATAGGAACCACATTACTTGGAACAGGGTATTTTGCTGTCGGGGCACTCGACCGCAACACTCTTACTTGTTTTTATATGGAGTTGACACCCAGCTAAATTGATTTAGTTTGTCTGAGTACTAAGCTTTATTTCTCATTTTTTTAATCCTTACTAATAATAACTGCTCTGGTGTTGAATGACATACTAAAAAACTACTGTGAATGCGCACCATCAGTTACATGTGTGGTAGTGTAATACAGGCCGGCAAAGTAGTTGAGAGATGTTCTGCTCCCATTTCGTTCCGATTAATGCAACTGTATTTGTATTTATAAAATAAATATACGCTTTGGTGTCAAGTAATTGTCGTATTTTTCCATTTTGTAAACAAATAATGGATTTCATCGACGATTTCATTGAGGAGTACAAGTGCAATCCCTGCTTGTGGAAAGCAGACTCTGCCGATTTCCGAAACAGAAGCAGGCGGCATGAAGCATATATGAAGCTAATCGATGTAGCAACCAAACACGGCGAAGTCTACAATGTCGAGAGAACTAAGCAAAAGATAAACAATCTGCGCTGTGCCTTTCGCCATCAGTTAAGAAAGTATAACGAAGTTAAGAAAAAGGGCGAGAAGTATGAGCCGTACTGCCCAAAGCGGAGGTACTTCGAATCTCTGATGTTTTTGAAAGACGAAGAGATTCCAGATAAGAAGCCCAAGCGAGAGGAAAATCCACCGCCACAACAGCAGCAGAGTTACGCTGAGAGCACTTTGAATCTAGTGCAAAATGATAATTGTGAGGAGTTTTCCGATGCTGAGAGCCTGCCCAAGCAAAGCAAAACGGACAAATCGCCCAGTAACAGCGCCAACGAATTCTGCGCCAATTTGTTTGAGGAGACGGCAGCGGATCCGATTATCAGTATTCAGAGTGTCAACGCCAACAACAGCAATAACAACCATGCCTCAAGTAGTATCACTATCAAGGAGGTCGATCTCGTATTGCCATCCAAGAATGGAAGTGTGTGCGAGAGAAGGAAATCGCTGCCGGATTCATCCATTGCATCCAGTGTGCTAAGAGCCAAATTCAATTCAACCACACAAATCGCGCTTGCTGAATGCAGGGACAAACGAGTTGCTGCTAGTCAGCCCCTTGCGGCCAACCCGAGCAAAATCAATCGCAAGCGATCATCATCAGTGTCATCCCAGGTGTCCGAAGAGACTGAGGTACCGATTGGAAAGTTCAGAGCGGACATATCTACTATGGATTTCGAACGGTTATTCTCCCTGGCGCTGAAGACTGCCGACAGCCACATCGATGACAATTTCTCGAATTTCGGGAAAATCATTGCTCACAAACTGCGGTCCATGGAATCAACCCAAGCAATATACGCTGAGAAAATCATTGCCGATGTGCTCTACCAAGGACAGATGAAAATGCTGTCCACGCTGAGTACACATCACTTTTTAGGCGCCGATAATACATCCGTTTATGTTGAGAATCATAGCAAATGATTGTTCCCTGCAGTAGTTTAATAGTAAATTTAATTTATTGTAAGAAATAATATACATTCAAGTGCATAACCAAGATCTAGTTTTCTTTTTGCATGGCGAAAGGACTTCGAATGGACATGTACAGTCAGACAACGGCCAATTCATCAGGAGCAGGTTTTAAGCTTTGAAAGGCTTTTACAAGGATCATAACTAAATGTCTATTGGATCAGTTACATTTACAGTTGCAGCCGAAATTTGACGTTGTGGCCAGTTTTGCCACTTTAGCTATTTAGTTGCTAGATCTTGCACATTTGAAAGTGGAAATGCTATTAAATTTTAGAAAATTTTAAATTATGTTTAGCTAGTTTTGTCATTTTGTTACTTTTGAGTCGTAATGCAATCAAGGGCCTAATAATTTCGTTTAAAACCTAAGCATTCGAAGCTACAGAACTTCGCCTCAGTACAACAGAAGCAAGCAGTGATGAATTAGGACATAATCATTAGAAATAGTTCGAAATCAAGGCTTATCAGAAGGGTCCTTTCACTACTGTAATACAGTGAATACGTTGAACCTGGTAAACACTAAATTGCTCAACAGAATTCAGCTGAAGACGTTAACTTTTATTTTAAGCCTGCAAACCCAATTATTGTTTTTAACCTCGATTCGCGGGTTTATATGACATTGGCCAATGGGAACATATCGCTAACTTACTTCAAGACTGACATAACTCAAAAAAATGTTATTTTTGACTTAATGATGCAGAAATATTTGCTGTATTATGTTCTGTATGGTGTAAAATTTTCAAGTTTATATATTTTACACTCAAAGAAATATTCTTCCTAGATTAAAGCAAATGGTAAGTCTTAGAACTTTTTTAGGCAGGCTTTAGGTCGTTAGGTTATGATTTTGTCCATAAGTTTTCTACAAAAAGAATAGCTATAACAGAATATAGCTATTTCATGAATACCAATTCAATCTTCAGCTGTCTGCGCCTGTCCTTAGTGTGTTGACAAAAGTTACCTCATGACAGATTCCCAGGCTTGTAGCAAAATGCGACATCAGCAGCAAATCACTTTGAGGACATGGTAAGCCTTAAACACAAATATGGACTATATTTAAACTATTTAGGTAATTTTGTGCCTAAACAGGTCTTATCTTCACCCATAATTTTAGGAAAATGATACTAGACTTACCGGAAACTCTAGTACCATTTTCCTAAAATTAATAAAAGTTCATAAATTATATGCACATAATTTTAGGAAATTGATAATTTAGGAATTGGTACTAGACCTGGAGTAATTAAAAATAACAGACCCGATAATTCTTTATTCCATTAAAGACTTCCTAGGACCGATTTCAACCCGCTAGCGGTAACCATACTAACAAAAAAGTTAAGTGTGCAATATCTTTCCACCACAGTTAGACCAGTTTTTTCCAATTTAATACCTATTCAAATCCGCCTACTCATTACAACAGAATTACATTATTCCGCAGATATCCCAAAAAAATAAGTAAGCGCGAATTCTTTGACCAAAGAAACCCATTCTTAGTCCACTCTTTGACATAACAGACAACCCGTGTCCAAGTCTTAACTTCGTACACCATATTAATGCAAAGATTTTAGGTATATTTGCCAAAATTAAGATTAAAAATTACTCAAAATTTTAGGCATTTGATGGCATAAAATAGCCAAATTTTAAGATTTGCTAAAATTATAATAATAATAAATAATTTGTCATGAAACAAGACTGTGTCCAAGTCTTTACAGAAAGAAAGGGATAAAGAGTTTTGCATATATTCTTTGGACAACTCTAACTCCATAATCCGACATTAGTTTAACGTCTAAGAGAGCACTCTCAGCGAGAATAACGGAACACAGACGAGATGCGAAAAAACAAAAGACCACAACAGCACTAGCACAACATTTAACAGAGACGGAACACACAGCTGCTTTGGACAATGTGAAAATACTTGCCAAAGAAAGAAAAGTGCGAGCATGGATGACACTAGAAAGACAAAAAATCCAACATAGAGGCACAAACTCAATAAATTTAAAAGAAGACGTGCAGCAAACAAATTTTATATACGCCGCAATAATTACAAATGACAAGTGGCAAAAACAACAGATGTCGAGGATATGTTTGACAAATTCATAAATAGACGACGGATAACACTAGAAGGATGGAAAGCGGCAATATTAGGATTAAAAATCAGACAAACAAAATAGTCACAACAAAAAATTCATGATGTATGTAGTATGTACAGTAGACTGAACATAATCATATGGGGATTTTTTTTTGGAAATGTTCTGTTCCTCAGTGTCCAAAAAATTCGTAATAATTTCTAGTTACCGTAATGAGAAACAATAATTCAAAATTTTAAGGTGTAATACTGGCGCCGTGGGCTTAAAGTTGCTACATTAAATTTCAATTTCCCTTTTCCATTTCACTTTTTCGTAGAAGTAACCTTTGAGATGTCAAACATTGTTGTTGAATTTAAAATCTATTTTTAAAAATATTGTATGCAAATGTTGGATATAGAGGATTCGAACAGCATTTATTTGATTGGCGCCTAGCTGGCAGAGCTGAATTCAGCAAAGCTATCTAGAAAAGATGTCTTCGCGGTTCATCTGCATAATCCAAGACGATGCAAATACTCATTAAGGGTCAGCCTAAACCTCACTATCCTTCAAATTGATGGTGTCTTCAAGTCATTTGGGCTTACCGGAAAACTAGGAAGAAGTGTGTGCAGAAGCTCAAGGAAAGAATGGTGGTCGCTATAAAGAGATGTACTGCAACAGAGAAAGGAATTTAATGGACTGTTTATTTACTCAAATGCCTCAAAGTTGTGAATGATGTTGGAGAAAGAGGCGTGCAAATAGCTGAGGACTTCAATAAGCTTTTTACAAAACTCGATGCTGCACCTCTTCAATGCATCGAAGAACACAGACAATCCAATCCTAGCAAAAGAACTATTTATAAATAAATTTGAATAACCACTTTTTAATTTATACTTTTTTTGATTTATTGTTAATTTTTTGCTGGCCATTTAAATTAAAGTTTTTCGCCAGCAAACAACTTTTGTGGAATGATTCGTAATGTCAACTCGTATATGTTAGTTTTTGGTTTGGTGTTCGGCTCATATGCATATCCATGATTAGTAAAAAACCTTGAAAGCATAGCGATTGAATTTGCTAAACAATTTATTTTATTCTTTGACAATAGTCAAATTATGAAGAATTCCACGCAAACCAAGCCAGCGGATCATGGAATGTCCGGATGAAAAATGCTTACGCCCAAGGACCACTTCATCTCACGGTCACATACCGTTCCTGCAGTATGAATTTAGGCACAGTATTGATTGTTTCTGGCACAGCAACCATTTTTAAGTTGAACAAAAACGTTTGGCATCTCAAAGCTTGTTTTAATGAAATAGTAAAATGAAAAAAGGGGAAATGGAAATTTAATAAAGAAACTTTAAACCCACGGCGCCAGTACTAAACGTTAAAATTTCGAAGTTTTGTTTTTTACTACGTTAACTAGAAATTATTACGAATTGCGCCCTGAGGAACAGAACATTTCCAAAAAAATATTTTTCATTGGTTAGCATTCGTTCAGTCTAATGAATAGAAAAACGAGAAGGCCAAGCTAACTTCGTCTTTGCGGGAGTTTTTATACCCTTGCAAATGTTTTAATACATCAGAGTTTAAGAACGCCAGCATTAAACAAACTATTTTTCTACAAATAAAACCAACTTTTCGACCGATAGTTCCTATGACAGCTATAAGATATAGTCATCCGATTTTGACCAAAACTTTCAAATCTATGTAAAAGCGTATAATATTAATAATCGCTGAATGAGACACGTTAACATTAAAAACAAAAAAATTGTTCTCATAAAAACCCACTTTTCGACCGACAGTTCATATGGCAGCTATAAGATATAGTCATCCGATTTTGACATTAACTTCCCAAATCTGTTTAAAAGCGTATAATATTAATAATCGCTGAAGTGAGACACGTTAACATTAAAAATTAATTAATTACATTGTACAGCCCCTGAAAAGAAAATAAGGCACCACCACAAGTCATTTTGAATCAGTGGCGTAGATAGCTTTTGCAATGGGGGTGATGAATTTCTGAACTTTTTTATTGTTTTTTTTTTCATTTTTATTTATTGTTATCGGTAATAGTCTAGTATTCCGGCCTTCTATCAGAGAATTAAAAAAAAATAGTCTTTCGATAGAACGCGAATTATTACCCTTAGCTCAAAAATTCCTTTGATAGACCAAGAATTAACATGCAATAAAGCTTTGAAGATCCAGTCATGGTTTCTTTTTTAATCTTTTATCTTTAAATCAAAATTTAAAATTTTAATTCGAACTTAAATGCTTTTTATAGTATAAAAAAATGTTTGGAAGCGCGGGGCAGACTGAGTGGTCATAAAATGATGATTTCCAAAATAATTTCTGGTTAAAAACGTTTTTCAAAAACTCACACCCACACAAAACATAAAAATGATCTTGCTGGATGTAAAGAGCGAACTGCCACGCTTGACCGCAGAAAAGAGCATTATGTCAAAAATTTTACAAATTCCGTTTCCACAATTTTTGTCAGCTATTTTCAAAATTTTTCAACTAATGTTGTCAAGGGGAAAATAATTTTGAAGCAAAATATGGAAGAAAAAAAAACGCCGCTGACAAAAAAATTTTCCTACAGGAAATAATTTGACCATATTTAAGCAACTTATGATTACACATCAAAAAGAGCTGGTTGCCTATAAGGTACCGTTTCATCATCCCTCCCTAGGAAACAATAGTTTTAGATTTAAGTCATTCAAAATCTGCGATCACGGCTTTTTAACCAAGCTTTCGTTAATATGTGAAGCAAATTATTTGCCTGTGAGACCTAAGAAAAATGGGAATGGAATTAAATTTTGTTGTTAAAGCCCCGTACGCAGAAAGATAGAAATTTCCTCTCGTCACAGTATTTCAAATAATTGGAAACACCTTGGCTTTGCTTTGATGCTTATGGGGCGTTCAAAAGTGTTTCTTTTATTGAAAAGGGGGGGGTACCGCGTTTGGACTTTTTGAGGCAACTGTCAGTGTTACAAATGTATCTACCAAAAAAAATATACTAATTATAAAAAAAAAACATATAACAAAATTTATTTTTTTAGGTACCGAAATATTCGTACACTCCTATGTAATTTAAAAATAATTTTGAAATCTCACCTACAACGAAAATAATGAAAAGTAAAAGTTTATAGTAAAACTAGTTAAGTAAGCTAAAATAATTGTCAGTCTTAAGTCAAAAGAAATTTATATCTCAATGTGACCGTTGCATTAAATACACAGTGTTACAGCGAAAATATGCTCGAAATGACCTACCCCACGCTGTAGAGCAGGTCGAGTATAGCATTTCCTCATACTTGGTTTTCTCCTAACACCCCCAAAATCTGAAGTTATGGTCCAAAACCGCTTTTTGCTTTTGTACCTCACTTAGAAGATATAACTCGCGAATGGACCGTCCCGATTGTTCATATCCTTATCAATTCCGGTAGCGACGAGAGGAAACCTAATAAATTTTAATCAATGGTTTGACTAATTTATCCCGATGGCTGAGAAATGCGGCTTACAGATCTGTCATTTTCCTTTTTTTTTGAGAAATTTGTACTTTGACCATCACTGGTTTTACTATTTTATTCTATGCGATTTTTTTCTAAAATTTATTACCGAAGCCCACTTAATTCTCCGTTGAACGGTTGTTGTCCCAATGAATTTTGATACCGTTTGACAAGTTATGCGCCATTTCTAAGTACACCTGACAATCTAGCATTTTTTTTTAGGAAGCCAACATATATTTGACAAACTGTAACATAGGTGCCCCCTACAAGTATGCTCTGTTTTCTTTGGCGCCAGATTCAAAAAATTCCATTTAAATTCTTATATAAATATAAATTTTCATGTTTCACAAATTTTAGACAATAAATATGAGAAAGGTGAATCGCTAGCATGGATCAATTTTTGACTGTGATATGCGACACTAACTCGCTTATTGTTTCATAAAAATAATTTTTAAATTTAATTTCATATCTAACTCTGAGTGGTGCATTTTGTAGAGTCTGCAGATGTGTTCTCCCACTTAAGCCAACTCTAAATGTTAACTGTGGACTGTAAGGGTCTTCAAGGGTCTTCGGTGCCAAAGGCTAAACGCCAGAAAGAATATATATTCTTGATCAGCACTAAGAGCCGAGTCGAAATAGTCATGTCTTTCTATCCAAATGACCAGCGGTCTGTCTTTCAAAGACGGTAAAAGTACAGGTTTGCGACGCTTAGAAGGCATCATCTCCGACCGATATATATATATGTATATTCTGACCAGCATGACGAGCTGAGCCAATTAAGCCTGTCCGTTGATGTTTCACGCGAACATATAACTTAGAGCGCTCGTCACAAAAGCTGCAATAGAAATCAACGGCCGGAAAAATGGATTTTTATATATTGCCCTCTTAAACTCTGTCGTTGTTAATCTTATATATTTTAAATCTGATCTGAGAAGTTTGGTCGAAATCACTTGTAACCGATGAAGCGAGCTTTTTCAAGAGTATTTAAACTTCGACAGACGAGGTTAGCTTTGTTGACTCTTTTGTTTTTAATATTGGCTCCCCGCAAATTGGGAAATACCTCATACTGGCATTAAAATGACGTACATAGTATTTGATTTCAATGGTTGACAAATGCATGTTGAAGTTTCCTTTTTGGAAGTAAAGGTGTTACTAATATTTCGCCAGTCTTCAGCAACAAAGGTAGCAGCACTAGCTGCTTTTTTGGAACTGACTTCTCTTGTTGATATTTGTATAACATATGCCTGACGGTCTCGGCCACTGCTATTACTGCCCACTCGTTCTTTCTGTTCCTCTAGTACTTTGCCTTTTCCTCCATATTCATCCGCCTTCGTCCAGTACGCCTTTTTTTCTGGAGCTTCTTCATCCATCCGGTTGACATGTCCTAATCAGCGCAGGCTCTGTTGTTTTATGCGCTTGACTAGACTAGGATCCCCAAAGAGCTCCACAGTTCGAGATTGATTCCGGGTGCGGAATCCATCGCCAACTGGGAAAGGTCTATAAATCCTCCAAATGATTCTCTCTCCCAAAGACGCCGATCGCCGCCTCCAGACGGACAGGCTTATTTGACTCAGCTCTGTCATGCTGGTCAAGAATATACATATATTTTATGTGGTCGGAGATGATGCCTTCTAAGCGTCGCAAACCCCTGGCTCTTACCGTCTTAGACAGACAGACCGCTGGACATGTGGATAGAAGGACATGACTATTTCGACTCGGCTCTTAGTGCTGATCAAGAATATATATATTCTTTCTGGCGTTTGCCTTGAGCACTGAAGACCCTTGAAGACCCTTACAGTCCACAGTTACATTTAGAGTTGGCTTAAGTGGGAGAACACATCTGCAGACTCTACAAAATGCACCACTCAGAGTTAGATACTCTTGTACATGAAATTAAAATTTAAAATTATTTTTATGAAACAATAACATTAGGGTCGCTATCACAGTCAAAAATTGATCCATGCTAGCGATTCACCTTTCTCATATTTATTGGCCCAAAAATTGTGAACATGAAAATTTATATTTATATAAGAATTTAAAAATATTTTTGAATCTGGCGCCAAAGAAAACAGAGCATTCTTGTAGGGGGCACCTATGTTAAGGTTGTCAAATATGTTGGCTTCTAAAAATACTAGATTGTCGAGGGTGTGCTTCGAAATGCAGCGCATAACGTCAAACGGTATTCAAATTCATTGGGACAACAACCTTAACGGAGAATTAAATGGGCTTTTATAATAAATTTTTTGAAAAAATCGCATAGAATAAAATAGTAAAACCAGT